>NHZS01000204.1:0-47298 GCA_002775195.1 Talaromyces adpressus
TTGCGTCCCCAATCCTGATGGCTAAGAAGCCAGGAGGAGGACTTCGTTTCTGTGTCGACTACCGGAAACTCAATTCTATCACCAAGAAGGACCGATACCCGCTTCCGTTAATCGATGAGGTATTCGAGAGACTCAGCAAGGCGCGCATCTTCACAAGTGCGAATTCCACGTCACCACGACTAGGTATCTAGGATTCATCGTCACGCCGAATGGAATCAAGGTGGACCCTTCTAAGATCGAGGCGGTGGTCGCGTGGGCCGTTCCTACCACAGTCCAGGGAGTGCAATCGTTCCTCGGGTTCTGTAACTTCTATTGAAAGTTCATAGAAGCGTATAGTTGGGTAGCAGCGCTGTTATATCAACTCACACGACTAGATGTGCCGTTTGTGTGGAGCTCGACCTATTAAGAGGCTTTTAATTAATTGAAGATGAAGCTTGTTAGTGCGCCTGTTCTAGCTCACTACTAGCTGGAGCTCCCTACACGCGTTGAGACTGATGCCTCTGATGGGGTGGTTGCTGGAGTGTTATCCCAGTTGCAGAAGGATGGGGAATAGCATCCCATAGCCTATTATTTGCACTTGATGTCCTCGCCAGAGCAGAATTATGTTATTCACGACAAGGAAATGTTGGCAATCATCAGGGCACTGGAGGAATGGAGGCCAGAGCTAGTCGGGTTGCAACGTGAGGACTGATTTGAGATCCTATCTGACTATAGAGCTCTAGAGTATTTTATAACTACGAAGAAGCTCAATGCTCGTCAGGCTAGATGGTGTGAGTTCTTGCATAACTACTACTTTATCCTTAAGTACTGTCCTGGGAAAGTGAATGTCCTAGCAGATACATTGACTCGCCGTGAGGGCGCTATTTTGGAAAGGAACTTGGACCACTGGTATCAAACACTCCTTGCGCTGGACGTCCTAGATCCCCAGATTATTGAGGAGTTAAAGCAGGGGGAGGTAGCTGCGATCCATGAATCCGTTGGCATTATGGTGAGGTTGATGCGAGCAAATCAAGAAACAGCTAGAACAGAGCACTACTATAGTTAACTGGAATCTGACTCAAAGTGGAGCATATTAGAAGGCCAGCTCTTTTATAATGATTAACTGTATATCCTAGCCAATGGTGACCTCTGAGCAAGACTACTAGATGAGATTCACTGCTAACTGTCTACAGCTCACCCTGGCAAGATAAAGATGAGGAAATTAGTTAAAGAACGTTTCTACTGGGAGACTTGGAGCAGGGATGTCAAGGACTATATGAACTATTATACGACTTGTAAAAGGACTAACATAAGGCGTGACCTGCCACCAGGCCTGTTACAACCCCTGCCAGTACCGTCACGTCCTTGGCAGCACATCTCCATGGACTTTATGTCATATCCTCCCAACAGGACAGGTTATGATACTGTATTTGTGGTTATAAACTATTTTAGCAAGATCCCTATTTCTATTCCATGCCATAAGTCTGTCACAGCGCGAGACTTGGCCAAGCTCTAGGTGAAGCACCTATATCAACGAACAGGGCCACCTGACACTATTGTATCTGATCGCGGCCCACAGTTCGTCTCTGAGTTTTGGAATGAGGTCTGTCAGATACTAGGAATCACAGTGGTCCTATCGACAGCGGGCCATGCGCAAACCAACGGGCAGACAGAGATCGCAAATCAGTATCTGTCCCAGAGGTTGCGTCCCTATGTAAGCCATTTCCAAGACAATTGGTCCAACTGGTTGCCTATTATAGACTTCACAGCGTCTATTCTACCACAAGAGACCACCAGCATTTCTCTGTTCATGATTGAGAAGGGTTTTCAACCTCAGGTTAGCTTTGATTGGACGAAACCAGAACCGCCACGGCACCTCACCGTGAATGAGCAAGAAGGATGTGCTTGGGTCGACCGTATACATAAGATCTAGAGCTTCGCGAGAGACAATATCTTGTCTTCACAACATCGACAGAAGGCTCAGGCTGATAAGCACCATCAGGAAGTAGATTTTGATGTTGGAGACAAGGTCTTTGTTACTATGAGGAATTGGAACACCGGTCGCCCTAGTTGGAAGCTGGATTACCAGGCCGCAGGTCCCTTCAAGATCATTGAGAAGATGGGGCATTCTTTCAAGTTAGACTTGCCTCTAGGTATAAATGTGCATCCTGTCTTCTCACCAGATAAGCTACATCGCGTGTTCCACTTGGAGCCGCTCCCTAGACAGATCATTGATCCTTCACTACTGATTGTTGTGGATGGCGATCAGGAATGGAAGGTTGACAAGATTCTTGATTCTTAGCTCCTCTGAAAGAAGCTTTATTACTGAGTATAATAGTTAGGCCATAACCCTGACCCTAAATGGTATCCTGTAGAGAATTTCCAGCACGCTCCAGAACAGCTGCAGGACTTCTATGACAAGTATCCAGAGAAGCTTGGACCACCAGCTTTGCTTCAGCATTAGCTTCGTGAGGAGGAGGCGGCAGGCACTTAAGGGCAAGCGCCTAAGCAGAGGGAGGGTGATATGATGGCTGTACGTGCTTGCTGCTCAGTGTCTTGTATGGTACAGCCCAGTCTCGAGCAGAAGCCCTAAGCCCTAAGGACAGAGATTCCCTTCAACCTCATGGCTTCCCGATTAGGCACCGCTGTGGGGCTCGCGCACCATATAAGAGCTGTAGCGAGCGCGTACGAGCTTCCTTCCTTTTTTCTTCTTTCTGTATGTTCGATATTTCGTCGATTAGCTACTCCTAAGTAGAGGAATTGAGCACTGTCACAGATTGATACTTGGCACAGATTCATATATCACACTGAGGCTTCTCGTTAGGCTGGTTTTATTGCCTAGCACAGTTCATATATATTTAGGAGCTATGTCTTTGATTAAATGTCTAGGACTCACTATCACAAATAATTTCTCACAAGAGAATTATCTTAAGAGAATCCTTTTATACTGTGGATTGTCTTAAGTAGCGTGCCGTCTCATGGTGATCCTTTTGTATTAAAGGGTGGTATTTGAAAATTGTCTCAAGACAATTCTCTCAAGATAAATGGTTTATCCGTTGTGGGACGGATTGAATCTAATGGATCGGGCATCCCAACCTACATCGTCGGGACGCGGTATCCGATACTCGGTCTGATGCAAGACTCTTTGTCTGGACACCGTAGATGATATGAGACGGCTGGGCATCTGCAGCAACGTCTTGAAACGTTTGTCCTGATAAGAATTTCACAGCAATCTCTTAGAATAACAACCGAAGCTCTCTTCGCTTTTCTCTGATCAGAATGCGGCTCCGTCAGCGCCAACCTGCCCTTAGATTAGAATATAAGGGGCTGACCTTGTTGGAGCAAAATACCGCTAGACCAAAAAGGAGATCCCCTTAATAGGGCGATATTGTATTCGGTATGTAACGGGTGCGAACGCTCCATATTCACTCAATAATCACGTGATCTGAGTTCCAACACTGAGATTAAGGGGATCTTCTTGTTGGGACAGCAGGATAAGCAACGCCACGACAGCCAGCCAGGATATCGCTGAACTAGCAGCAGCATTGGACTGTATCCCGCTGGCGATTGGCCAAGCGGCGGCCTATATTGCTGACCCAAATCGGAGCTGTTCGGTACGACAATATCTTAACGACTTCCAGAAGAATGACCACAAGAAGATCCGTCTGTTGGAGCATGAGGAAGGCCAATTTCATCGAGATAGGGCGGCTCAAAACTCAGTCCTCTTCACATGGCAGATCTCATTTAAGAGTATCCGTGAAAGCCGACGACCAGCGGCTGATCTATTGTCGCTAATGAGATTCTTTGACCGCCAAGGGATCTCCAAGGCTCTCCTCTCCAACCATAGTGGCAGAGACACTGAGGAGACTGGGAGTGAAGATAAAAGCGACAGTGAATCAAAGTCTAGTATAATAGATAAGTTCAACGATGATATCCTCATATTACAAAGGCACTCCTTAATCTCGATCAATGTAGACCGAACAGTCTTCAGTATGCATAACCTCGTGCAGCTTGCAACGCATCGATGGCTGGAAGAGAATGGTGAGCTGGAGAAATGGAAGCGGCAGTTTATCTACAATCTAAATGCGGAGCTTCCTAGTGGAGGGTATGAGAATTGGGCACGGTGTCAAGAGCTCTACCCACACGCACAGTCAGCAGCTAGGCAAAAGCCGCAAGGCCGAGATGCTTTGATTGAATGGGCGTCAGTACTGCATAAAGCTGCGGAGTATATCGAAGTAGTTGCCATCTATTAAACGTTTGGTGTCGATCCCTTGTGACATATGCTACCATAGATCCATATACTTTGTTAGAGTCCTTCTTGCTAAGCCAGGAGACCTTAGCAATACTGACACTATCCTCCTTCCCCAAGGCCCCGGCTGCCCCTGTTAAAATGTTCCCATCCGCATCCAGGATGGCCGTCCGGTTGGCATTGTCGATTTTGGCCAGGTACAGTTTGTCTCGTAGGACACTTGTTCCTGGTACATCAATCTTTTGTGCCGCTTCTTTGACCTGCCGGATCTCATCTTCATGCCTGCAAATCACTTTGACTCGGGATGGAGTTTGGAAATAGTAAATGCTAGACGGAAGTTCAACGGGGCGGAGCAGTTTTAATAAAACTAAGGTCACATGATCACCCGCTATGACTACAGGTCAGCCCCTCATATTCTTGACCACATCGTTCACTCTCATCGAAGGGCCAGTCGACACTTGCGGAGTCGCATTCCAGTCAGAGAAAAGCGAAGAGTTTCAGTTGTTATTCTTGGCAGGGCATATTTTGACAACGAACTCTTCGGCCAGACGATCTACGGTGGTATGGTCCTCAACTTACGTCTTTGCAACGCCTTAATTATTGGCCGCTTCAAGTCTTATTAACATTTACATCGAATTTTACTTTGCAATGTCCGCCTCTATCCCAGCCTCGCGCCTCACAATCCCTACACCGCGCCTCCTTCTCCGCCCCGCCCTCTCTTCCGACACAGACGCCATCCACCAAATGCGCACACATCCTAACACCACCCACTGGACGTAAGGCCCTCTTAACATTTTCTGACGATTTGACTAATATACCTTAGAAAAAGCACCACTAGCGACTCCGTTTCGATTACGGAAGAATGGATCCGCCGTATGTTCATGCCTGACAACTTTAGTTTCCTCATCACGCTTCTTGAATCAAGAGAAGTTGTAGGATTCATAGCCTTAACCCTCCCGGCACATAACCCACTCCCAACGATTGGCTACGAAATTTCCCCTTCCCACTGGAACAAAGGCTATCTTACTGAAGCCCTCACCGCCTTCCTTTCCATTTACTGGAGAATTCACCCCGAGGGATTGGAAGGCAGTAAAAGGGATGAGAAAGGTAGGGCATGTGTAGTTGCTCGTGTGGAGGAGAAGAATTTAGCGAGTTTGAGGGTGCTTGAGAAAGTTGGTTTTGTAGCCATAGGCGAGGAGAGAGTGAAGGATTGGTATGGTGGGCCAGATGTCTTGTTGAAGAAGTTGGGGATTTGGAAGCCAGAATAGGGTTTGTTCTTAGCTCTAGACAGAAATGCGATATCATCAAGAAAGCGCCTCTGCTGTTTTGATATCATCCTCATGTAGAAAGATTGACTGAATTCTCTGGGATTCTTATGTACATGGCGTCGCGAGTCGGCATTCGAGAACCAGTAGTATATGATTTCTTCTAGCATGTGCTACCCTCTGACAAAATCGATTTTGACTGGTCCTGAACATCTTTTATGTTAGGGAGCCACGGCCGCCTCAAGGGTTGTGTTAAGTACAGTATGCCCACCTGGCCCTGAAACCGGTTTCAATTCCATTGATAGGTATCGTATTTAGCTCACAGAAAGTGTAATGGATCGCTTTGAAGATTCACAAGAACATGATTTCCCAAGATCTCAGATAAAAGACGGTCAAGAGATCAGTATGGATTAACGTGGATATAGCGAAGGATATGGTTGTGAATCAAATATCATTGCTCCAACAGACAATGCTGTTTGCATGACGACAAAGCCTTTGCACTTTTGGGTCAAAATATTCATTCGGATCAACGGCTCCACAGTTTGCAGCATCTGATAGTGCGAGACAAGGGTCCATACCGCTCGTATGGCGGCGAATTGTTTCGTATTCGCAAATTCCCACTGGTTTACTCTGCAAGTGATTAAGGATCTGTAGAGCCGCTGTAGTTGACCAAAGTCGCATTCCGTGTGCGAAACGTTCAAAGTTCTCGAATGACAAGAGTCGACGGAGCTGTCGGCAGATATCGAGCCAGGCCAGTTCACCATAAACAGGTTGGGGACTTGGTTCGTCAAAGTCGAGCACGTCAATCATCGCTGTAAGGTTGTGCAGCGTATCAGGCATCACCTTCTCAACTCGATCAACGAACAAATCGTCGACGAGAAAAAAACCACACAAAGTAGTTGGCGATGGTTTGCAACGAGTCAGGCTCGGCATTGGGATAGCAGCACGGGGCAAGCCAGGCATAACGAGTACGTTTGACGCGCTCTCTGTATGCTGTGCTGTTGATGAACAAGCTGTATCTCTCAGCCCAGTCCAACATGTGACTTTCAATCAGGTCCACGTACGGCGAGATTTTCTCGGGCCACAGCAATTCGAATATAGGAATTTGAAGCGAGGCGAGCTCGGCTTTGGTCTCTTCATTCTCCATCATCGATATGTTTCCAATGTGAAAAAGAATGAAACTGGTTGCGGAAATCCGGCTATTGTGTCTTGACTACAAAAAGATATGGCAACGCTAGTCATGATAAGGTCGGACTATATCGACATCAAAGAATAATAATATCGGAGGAAGAATACGTAGCAAAATTGGGAGGATCTTCGTAGCTATCTACGTTGATTGTTAACTGTGAATAATGTGTTGCCAAATCGGTTCAATCGGCATTTTGGAATACCCAATGGCAAAAAGCCTTATGAACAGTCCAAAGTGCAAACAAATTTAACATAGCGTTCTCCATCCACTCTTACCGTGGAGGCCCGAGTGAAAGACGGGAGTGGGCCGAGCGACTCCCGTAATTTGTGGAGACCCTAAAGATCCAGCCACACAGGGGTCGCTGTTGATCATCCACATATGCCAAGGCCTTAGGACTCCAAGATCACGATCATTATGCGTGCGGCGCTCAAGATAAAGTAACTCATTTCCCGGTGGAACGTGAGATGCTGAAAGAATTGAGTAGGGATTTACGAAGGAATACTCGTTGGGCAATCAACGGCGTGACAGTCCCACTAACAGGATCTAGAGAAGCTATAAAGGGCAACACTGACAACGACTCATGAACGAAGACCCAGATAGCCATCATGCGGTTGACGGGTCTGAGCTCAGTTTGGTCCGTGCATTACCACAGAACATACTCCGTACTTGTGTGATAATGCACGGACCATATTGTGCTCTGAAACCTTGAAGCCGTACATGTAAGAGGGGTGTTACGAGACCATAGTAGTACGGATTAGAATATATGGCTAGTAAACGTAGGTGTCTGTATTGTTCGCAGCTATTTTGCAAGAGTGGCCCATGAGCTGCGATGTGTGGCGACCGTCGGCACAGAGACATTCGATTGCGATAAATGAAGGAGGTGAAGCTATCTAAACCCTCTCAAGGGTATCTTCGGCTGAATCATATGATGATTCCATGACCCTCAGCGATATGCTAACCTATCCGTGCAGATCACCCTCAGCTGGGAAGTGGGCACAGACCTGACCTGGCAACCCGATGGTCTCTTGCTGATCTCCGACGCTATCGAAAAGTAGCCTTTGGAGATCGCTTGTTCAGAGGTCGGGTAGTCACCTGACAAAGGTTATGTCAATCTTAGCAATGTGTAGACAAATTCACAACGTTGCCTGTACTACGTATGAGAATTTGCAGAAGTTGGATTATCCAAAACTTGTGGGGACTCGAGTATTGAGTGCGGACAGATCTACATACTAAAGTTTTGATTTGGAGTAACATAGACGGCCACGCTCCGAAAGCGTGCTGATTATATTGCTACACCACCATGCGTCAGGTCATTATGTAAAGACTAATTTTGGGCCATGTAATTTTTAGTATTTCTTCCAATTGTGTAAGAGCTAAGCTTTGATTCACTTGGTCATTGATTACCAAAGTACATATATGTGGGATCCAGACGCCCGTGTAGGGTGCTCCATATCACAACACGGTCTGTGAAAGTTCTTCTTCACCTCAATCGAAGTCAGTGAACTGTGTATCCATACAAAAAACGCTCAGCGATAGCCCATCCGCAAAGATTATCTATCATGAATCAAACAGCAAGAGAAGCTCTAGAACTCATACCTAGCCGCACCGGCCATCCGCGACGGAACAAGTAGCCTTCAAGAATTTTTGCGCGCTTTTACGGGCTACTATTTCTTTTACGAGCACTTGGCCAGACAAGAGCTATACACACGCGCCTGTTGCGAGATGCCGACAAGACAATAGAGATAAGACGGAGGGTTGATTGACGATTCGCCAAGGGATCACCGCAAGACAACAAATCTGTCAAAATTTTCCGTTTGCTCTTGTTATGTACTCCGTATTCAACTCTGAGATCACTTCGCATGAATCATTTTCTTGAGGCACATGGAGGGCCAGTTGAAAATACGATAGGCATCACTGCCACACTAATAAGCTGAGCGGACCAGCCATCAACTTTGATGCTAATCAAGAAACTACAACTTTTATGTTGTGCTACAAGCTGTGTGATGATGAACACCGTCTTATATACCGTATGTAGAGTGGGAAGTGACTCTTAACAACGGGTTCCAGCAAGGAATACAGAACAAGACCTGGTCTCAACACCTTGTTCATATTGGCAACAGACCAAACAGAAACCTAACGTAGCTTGTTGGTGGCCAGGTAAAATTCTTGGCAATCAGGTGGTCTGAATATTGCCCGATCAACCAGAAATTTCTACAGGATTCTGGTGGCCATATCCGATTGTGTAAATTTACGAATCACCACAGACCCCTCATTCACTTAGAAACTAGAAAATAAGAGAGTAGGAGGAAGTCAAATATACCGATAAGAAAATTATGTTTGATTTAATATTATCTTCGGAAAAGCCTGGCTACAATAGATTTTGGCCTCTTCAATGGTGGAATGGGTACTTCCACTCTTGAAGAGCGTACTGGGGAAGGAATTGGAAGTTCTCGGGAGGGGGACTCTCGGTATTGGCCGGATACCTGCCAGTTATTAAGCATAGCTGAGGCAGCCATAGTATGAGGGTGGCTGGGGCCTAGTTTTTGGTGTTGAAACTGAATACAAGATTGGAGGAGTTGTACAGCCTTCACATCTTGGCCTTGCTTCTTCCAAATATATGAGAGATGCCACATACTCAACAGTGTTTTGGGGTGGTCGGCTCCTAGTACTTTCTCATGACCCGTGAGTACACGTTGATACATCGCCTCAGCCTCTTCATACTTCCCCTGGCTGTTAAGCACTATGCCGAGATTACCGACACTTATCAGTGTGGCGGGGTGGTCGGCTCCTAGCACTTTCTTTCTGGTCATGAGTGTGTGTCGATGCATCGGCTCAGCCTCTTCATACTTCCCCTGGCTGATGAGCGTTACACCGAGATTACTGACACTTGCCAGTGTGTTGGGGTGGTTGGCTCCTAGCACTTTCTCACAACCTGTGAGTGCGCGTCGATGCATCACCTCAGCCTCTTCATACTTCCCCTGGCTGTTAAGTGCTATGCCGAGATTACCGACACTTGTCAGTGTGTCAGGGTGGTTGGCTCCTAGCACTTTCTCACAACCTGTGAGTGCGCGTCGATGCATTGCCTCAGCCTCTTCATACTTCCCCTGGCTGTCAAGCGCTACACCGAGATCAATGACACTTATTAGTGTGTCAGGGTGGTCGACCCCTAGCACTTTCTCATAACTTGTGAGTGCGCGTCGATGCATCGCCTCAGCCTCTTCATACTTCCCCTGAAGGTGAAGGTACCAACCACATCGACTAGCAATCCCCGCCCCGTTTAACTGATCATCCTTGTCAGAGCCCAATTTGAACTGCATCGCCTCTTTCACATGTGGAAGAAGCATTTGACAAGTTGTCCACGTTTCATAGTTTCCACTAGGAAATGCCTCCTCCATTACTTGTCGGCCTTGTTTCACCCACCGATGGAACAGACCCTGCTGATTCAGCCACTCTCGGATCGACAATTGTATAAGCCGGTGCATCTCAAACGACTGCCCTCCAATCTCGGTCCGGATCAGAGAAAAGCTCATTAGTGGAGCCACAGTATCCTCGAAGGCTAATCGATTCTTGCCCCGGTTGACAAGATCCTCCGGAATCCCTTGTCGGTCAAACATACTCATCAGGGCCAGCAGATCTGTAGCCGCTGGGTTTGTGTAACGGATCTGGTTAAATGAGATCTGCCACGTGGTGATCACTGGGCGCCGGATGCTCTTATCTCGCCGGAGATCTTCTGCGTCACCATATTTTAGAAGATGCTCTTGGTTCGACTCGCTTTCCTGGAAGAGCTCTAGATAGGTTGACACCGTAATCCGAGGCGTGCGACTAGCAATGTATGCACCAGCTTGTGTAATTGCCAGAGGAATGCCTTCAAGTGTCTTGACAAGTACTGCTGCTTCATCTTCAGATGATTGGTCCACATGAATCCGGGTTCGGAGTAGCACGAGTGCATCATCTACACTCATCGGTTCAACTAGAATCACGTTACCATAAGACCCCAACAAATTTCGTGCGGTCAACTTGTCCCGTGATGTGATCAAAATTAATCCATTTGAGGTCTGAGGCAGGTCATCAAAAAGGACACTGTGGTCATCCGCGTTATCTAGCACCATCAACCAGTAGCCCTTCTCCTCACGCAGCCATTTGTTAACCAGTTGTAGGATATTTGTTTTTGGATCGTCCCGTCCAGGGATCTCTGCTACAGACGCAATTTCTCGGTAGCCTTGCTCAAATCGGGTGGCATTACTCGCGTGGATCCAAAATACCCAAGTGCTAGCTGCAGATTCTCGAACTCGGTATGAATACTCGATCGCTATCTGAGACTTTCTGAAACATATTAAGTTATACTGTTGTACAGCATCTGGTTATAGTAGGTCACGTACCCTACCCCTCCCAGACCCACCACTGCTGCACGTTTATGGGATGGCCTGGTTCCTGGTTGAAGAGTCTCCTTGATGCTCATTAAGATATCTTCTCGGCCAACGAACTTCTCATCTCTCGCAAAGGGGACAGTTGAAGACGGCTTCGGTCGGTCTGACGATTGTGCTGGAAATAGAAGCATATTAGCGGAAAGAAAATAGCCTCAATTGCTCTTATATACAATATGAAAGCTTACTTACGTTCCTGAATAGTGCCTACCCAATACTCCAGGAAAGCTTTGGTGCAAGATGCAGCAGTTGCTGCTGCATAGTTCTGCCAGTTCTTATTCTTGTGGCGGTCCGCATAGTCACACACCCCTTTGATAATAACGCATGAAATGTTGTCCCAGACTCCCGCACCCTCCATCTCAAACCCAATGACACCTTCTGACTTGACCAGATTATCACGATGCTCACCAGATTTCATTACAGTATCGGCGGACGCGATAGTTCCAATATTGACCCTTGGGCTGTAGGATTCCGTGCAGTATCGACGTCGACAAATTCGGTCCTCATCACAACCTAAACGAGTACAGATTGTGTCTAGGGCTGCTTTACAAGCGTCATCGGACGTGTTGTCCAGACAGAGACACACAGGAAACGAGCCTACACCGTAGTGCTTGTGTTGATAGGATGCTTCAAACAGGACATCATCAACTGAAGTTGGGCGGCGCCAATCAGGTTGTGACTCCTGGACTGCTTGTAGATGCTGTAGCATCTTAGCTTGAAAGTCTCTGCGAGAGTGTTTTGCCTGAAGGCCTGCGAGTAGTGCTCGGATATCTCGATTTGGCCTTCCAAGAGTGTCCTTCACCCCTGTCTTGCGTTTGAACCCACCGGGGTACTGCCTGCCAAAGTCATATTCAACGACTGCATCGCTTATTATGACGTCGCCTAAAAATATCTGTTCCTTGGCCGACGGATATGGAGCACCTCCACAGATACCAACAACCAGTGCCACTTGGATCCTCGTGTAGCTGATTTTCAAGCTAGCTGCGACGCCAGCAGCATTTCCTTTCCCCATGCCTGGCATATAACATAGAACCACATTATGACTTCCGATCCTTCCATTAATATATGCATTGTCGTCTCCGGGTTGCTTCTTATAAATTTGCCCAAACCGATCGTAGATGTCATCAAACAGTTCCTCGACAGCCTCCGCCTCGACGGTCAGCGCGCAGATAATCGCGATCGCAAATTCGTCCCGACGAGAAGGGCGCATGTGGGGCAAAGATGTAGTAACAAATCCGACAAACTTCAAGGAAGAGATAAATCAGCTTCCGACGTTCTTCAGATGGGTAGGCAACTGTCTGTTACGACAGAGATAAGAAAAACAAGTCTTTGGGACCAGGCTCACGACAGAACGCAAGATACATGCATTAGCCGCCAGCATGAGGGGTAATCAACAAGGCTGCAGTTCGGCTGTGGGAGGCAGAAAGAAGCGAGTTTGAGCCATTCTCAGAGGCTTGAAGATCTTGTATTCAGATTATATAGAAATGGTAAATCTTAGTGAATTGCAAGTACAGTATCTTCTCATATGGAGATTGAAATGCGATTCAATACATGGCCACGGGGAATCATGGTACAACGGGACCTGGATTAACTATCGTGCCGTCCATTGAATTACCCCAGCCCCCAACTTCGTCACTTGGTGGCACGAGACTCAGCTTTATTCTCAAGTCGTACCAGGACTCACCTCTACGTAACCAGTATCCTCTTCCCCTGCAGGACGACCAAGCGAGATGGCAGCGAATTTAACCCCGCCCACAACTTGAGCTTTCGTCGTATGATCCAGAGCAAATCACTAATGTTGGTTTAGCTGTATTCCGTATCACAATAGCATAGAATAGGGAGCAAGGGCGGTCCAACTGCCCTACGTGGTGAGCCTGCTAATATGCATATATATTCGATAATAAAAGACTGATCCCCAAAACCGTAGGGTTCGGGGTGGCTAGCTAGCTATATACGGGGTTGCTACGTACGCGCTAGGGATATTAGTAACCCCGGTCCGCGCGTACGCGTTGGTTCTGCGTACGGTGTGCAGGAGCGCCGAATCATGAGATTGATATTCCGACAACTAACTACATCTCAGATGGCTATGCTGCCGGCTACAGCAAAGATTCTATAATACTGTATAGATGTACACCGATGTGCACCAATATGCGAGGACAATTGGGTCTGCGGTCATGAGGCAACCGTGTACCTCGCACGTTGTCAAACCTCTATCTAGAATCAAGTGACCTGTCCAATTACGTGATCGGAAATGACAGATTATCACCACTTGAACAAGAATTTGATATCACTACTAAGACCCACTTCTGATATGACACACATTCCCTGTCAGATTTGACAAAAACGTTTTGGAGCCTTTGAATTAGTCTCAGTTTGTATGCGATCTCGTACTTACTCCTTCATATTCATCGAACCGAAGTAGCATACATTCCTTTGTCAACGTATCTAATACTCTCCTTCAATGATCTTCAAGTCTTGCAACAATGGCGAAATTATAGATTCAAACACTGTCTTTTGAAATTCATCGTCATCAACTTTGATGTCTTTCCTGCCAGGCCAAAGCAGGCACTTGTCAACTCAGACCTCATCCCGCTCTCATTGAGGCCATCTGGTAGGAGACGATGGACGGCTTTAAGGTTGGCTACACAAGATCCTTTGCTGTGGTTTCCACTACCCTCTACGTGGCGCTGGTCCCTCCGTTTCGCGATGTTGATTGGCCTGTTTTGGACGCCAAGATATACTCTTATTTGCTACTTCTTTCTGGCCTCTCACGTGTTTGTTGGAGCAAAATACTGCTAGACCAAAAAGGAGATCCCCTTAATGGGGCGATATTGTAAACGGTTTGTAACGGGTGCGAATGCTCCATATTCGCTCAATAATCACGTGATCTGGGTTCCAACACTCGTTTCAGGGCACGTGACAGGGAAACACGTGTTGGAACCAAAATTTTTTGGTCTAGCGGTATTTTGCTCCATCAACGAGGAACGAAGTGAAAGGGTTTTACTGCCCTGCGCGATCTGCCCATGGTGCTTTGCTGCCTTTTCCACGTCCCAACGCCTCACCGATCCTTCGTTTTCGTGGTCCTGATTGGTCTGTTTCGTGTGCCAAGAAATACTTCGAGAGAGAGGAGCGGATGTTAATGCTCAGGGTGGGAAATACGGCAATGCTCTCTAGGGTGCTGTCAATGGACGATATCTTGATATTATTGAGCTACAGCTCGAGAGACGACCGTATGTTAATGCTCAGGGAGGGGAGTATGGCAATTCTCTATAGGCTGCTGCTGAAGGAAGACATCACGGTATTATGGATACATTGCAGAACTCCAATCACCTAACATTTTTGCAACAGCTCAACGGTGCTCATGAAGGCATATGATTTTATTCTTAGGATCGGATGTTCATACCAGGCCAATTCTGAATACGAGCTCGAAGGACGGTAAAAGAAGCATTGATTGGCATGATTATATGTAATGGGTATACTGTCTGTCCGAATACATTATGTTCCATAGCAGGGTTTTATCTATATAGTGGTGAGATTGGTTTCGACCTATCATGAGGGTAAACACTGAGGGCTATATTCAGCCTGAACGCCATCTCCGTTGTCACACCGGGATGATTGACGACGGTCTCGCAAATGGATCTCCAAGTGGACCCTCAGAAGATGCTGAGAGGAGTTTTCATACCATTTATATAGATGCTGATATTTTTTCCTTGCTGCAAGGTTCCGGGCCTGGCATCTTGTAGGTAAATTACTTTGAGTCGACGGCGAGAAACAACAAACCGGATTCTTTAGTCATCGAAACACGCTGTCAGACGATAGCTGATAGCATGTTCCTCACTATCAGCATCTCTAAAAACCTCAATACCACCTTCCACACCATCCGATCCAACCGACCACTCGCTGCTCTCAACTAATTGTCTCCAATTGTCCAAAATCGTCGACAAATGTGGACCATGGCTTGGAAGGAATGGACACCATCCATACTGATACAGTGAGTCATTATTTACCAGACTCTCTGGTACATCTTCAGTGTCTGCATCTATGATTGCATCAGGATTCCCATCACGAACCCAACCATTATCACCGATGGGATTAGGCAGGATCAATCGCACGGCGTCTTGAGATATTAGGTCTGGCCAACTATACAGGCCACTAATTTTGTTAACAAGGAACTTGGCATTCTCTCGCTCAAACGCTGCCGAGACGGACTCGATATTTGGACCTGGGAATAGAGGCAGTGGCTCACCAACCCAATTTGATGACGATCCTCGTTGCATCCAGTCCGGTTCCCAAGGCTCGCTATCCTGGAGAACCTTGCCGTCTTGTCGAACAAGGTTATACCGTTCACTGCCCCGGTCCGCGTCCAAAGTCTCCTGGAGCCAGGTAGCAGAGGGGATCTGCAAGCCTGGGGCAATATACGTGAAACTTGGTCGACGGGCATTGAGAAGAAAATCACGTAAGAATCCTGAGATGCGGAATCTATCCAGGGTTTCTTCATCAACAAGACCAGGTTCATCACTTATACTAGCGGTACTCCCTGGAGATCGATCTTGAATAGCCACTAGAAGATTATGATATGCTTCAAGATCTCTAATAAGATCGGCAGCAATATATCGTCTGTGGTATGCAGTGTCGGATATAGCTTCGAGTCCGACACTAGGTTGGAATTTGCCAGATTCATAGAGATTAAGCCAGAGTTCAAGGGCTGTTTGGAGCGGATACCTGGTTTAAATTAAACTACTTTCATTTTTTCTTCAATTCAATGTCTTTCAGCTTACCAATTCCGCATCCAAGGCATCACCTCCCTTTGCCAGGCGCAGAGATGAGTATTTAGATCCACATAGATGCCGAGTTCCTGCTCCGTAGCTTTCAGATCATTAGACTTTGTATCCTCGTGAAGTATCTACCTAGGTAGATATAGATAGAAATGCATTACCCAAATAAAGTACCACCCAATTCTCATGCTCTTCACCAGACAGATCTGGTAACCCTTCATTCAACGCCCAGAACTCATTTGGGTTTGGCATACAGAGATGAGGCGCAAAATTTATCACTAGCGAGGATCCAGGGTCATTGCTAATCATGATATCAATGTTTTCAAGAAATGCGATCAACGGTCCAGATAAACGCTCACGGATTGCATTGGCCTCATCTCCGTATGCATCGAAAAAATTATGTACAATCCGATTGTTGTGTGCTGGAGCCTGCACGGTGAGGAAGGAGACGATTTTGTTATGGAGAGAAGCACAGATATATGGGTCAAAATCCGGCGTCGTTATTTGCAAAGGCAGTTGTGAGGGATTGTTGCTAGACATGGCGATGGTTATCTATCAATGTAAAAGGGAAATGGATGATCGAGGAGAAGGACGTTATGGCAGTAGTTATACCTTTTAGTTATAGTTACGAGCCCAAGTTACGGGCCCGCTTACGAACCCGCCCGCCGATAACTCGAGTAGGGTGAACCCAAATCCGGGTTTGGGTTTGAGCTGACTAGACTCTAATGTGAACTTTTGCCGCCCAGACTTTTGCACAGTCAACCATGCGCCAACAGCTCATGATAGAAGTCCCAGTAATGCCATCAAATCAGCTTGCCTCGTAAAATTGTCTCCTGCATTTGTAAATGAAAATGGTTGACTCTTCCACTGCGAATTGCCTACAGGAGCGTCAACTTTATGTGAGACATGGTTTGTCAGTCTTCTATTACCCAAAATCAAGTTCTAAAACAGCTTCATAAACCAATGAAGGCACGTTGTATTCTTATCTGAAATGCTAGTAGTATCTGAAGGACACTTACAGCGAGAGGGTCTCATTTCCTTCGTCATCAGATCCTTTTTTGGTTCCAATTTCCCCCACGTCACATGGGCCAGGATATCTGAATGTATATATACAGCTAGATACAATATTATCGTCACAGCTCGGGTATCTCCGTAGTTTCGTTGTACAGCTTTCCTGTATGTATATCCTTAACGCAAATTCCTACGTGCATCTTGAAATCGCTCTGATAAAGAGCTGATTTCTCCGCGTATTCAGTGTCCAAAGGCAAGATCAGAAGCACATAACGCCCGTTTTCCCTCTGGTTGATGATGAACCGAATGATCCGCTTCATTATTCCAAATGGTAGCCCACTCTCCAGTGGGACTCCAAATTCCTCTACCTTGCGTATCCATTCTTCTATCCAGGACGCCACATCTGAGCGGGGACATATCACCATACATGATAGTAGGGTGGGCAAAATTCCGGTGCTGAAGGTGTTTTTGTAAATGCAGTCGGCAATGTCAAGGCCGGCAGTGATCCGCAAGATAAGCTCTGCCCATGGGTAGTCTTTCCTTGTGAAAGGACGCACGACGAATTCTGGTTCTCTTAGTCGATTGATCACGTCCGACGAACACAGCAACTGAGCTTGTGCGTAATATGTATAATTCATCGCAGCTTCGAATGTATGGAATTTATAAGGAAATATGTCGAGTGCATCAGAGTCCGTTGTCGACTGCCCGGTCATATCCTGACGTTGGGATACATAGCTCTCAACTGGGAGCTCAGATAGCTCAAGGGTAGAGTGCCACTCATCCAATTTCGTTTGGTGTTCCACTAAGGACTTCACATATGTGTCATCGACTGCAGCCAGTTGTGATACTGATTCTTTCCGCGACTTCGGAAGTGACATTTGTGATAGTATTTTATCGAATGGTGAGTCGTTGCCTGCATTGCGAGACTCGCCACGCGCCACACAGTAGTCGAGAATAATTTTCCGACTCATGAGTTTACAATCGCACATCATGATGATGATGGAATCGTGGTGTGAACATCCATCAGTTATCATGCGATCTAGGGGGAACGTGTCGATGCTTTGAGAAGATGTCGGAGGTATGTAGCTGCTCATGTAACGGTTTACGAACTGGGAACGTAAGCTCATCCATGTAGAGAATAACTTTTGCCCTGTAGTATGGGACTTGATTTCATCGCCATGAGAGGAGAGAAATTTATCAATGACAGTCATGTGCCCGATGCCGCCAGTAAAGGACCCCGAGTCCAGTTCAAAATAATAAGACAGTAGGAGTGCCGCCAGGACATGGAGAGAGTTCACTTGAGGAAGCATTCCAAAACACCTTCCAATTCCTTGAATGACTTTATTGTAGTATTGTAAGCTTTTATATTGATGGTCCTTTTGTGGTATGTAGTATGATTTCCTGTTTCGATGGGCTGTACGAACAATCAGAGACTCCAGATGGGCTACATACGATGCAGAGATGGCCAGAACGGCATTTTGCAAAGGCTGGAAGTCGGGCATTTCAGCGGTTATACCACGAAACACCGGGGGTAGCAAAGTCACTACGCGGTTGTGCCACTGTGCAAAGTAATAATCACTCAGGCTCGAGGGATTGCTCATCCTCGCCAAGGGGAAAGATCGATAGGCACGATCGTTGAAGTTGGGGTGTATAGCGTCTGACATGGTGGGTCTTTTCGTAGGCTCCTCATATTCGCCGGGACTAGTGCTTTCGTCAGAAGAGGACAAATCACTTGTATGAGGCGATCGAGCCGTCCGTTCCGGCAAAGGGCGTACATTGAAGCCTTCTGTGGCAGCCCAGAGCCAGGATGTGGTGGTGTTGAGACAAGTGTCATGGGGGGGAGATAAATGGTCTACAATATTGGTGTCGGGTCCGCTTTCTGAGATGGAGTTGTAGGAATCAACCGCCGACGACTCGCTTTTCTCCAAGGCGCGGGCATCGGTATGAGAAGCTATCGTTTGATCGTCTATATATGGGCCCGTTCGCGTCCTGGAGGAATACGATAATTGGTTCGAAGGGCCTGATGCCGTAGGCGACAGCGACTGCTGGGAATGGGAGTCTCTCTCTGGTTCGAAGGCTGGTGATCCCAGGGTGGGATTCATGATTTGGGGATCACAGAACTTGTAGCGTAGCGCATAGCCTTCACATTGGAGGCCAAGCTGGATACAGGCCCGACATCCCGGCTTTGCTTCATCACACTGCAAGCGAGCCACGGCATGTCAGTGATGTGATGTCATGTCATGCGGGGAAGCGATGTAGAAATATATGGCAGGCAGAGGCAATATTTATTCGTGCCTACCTTCACTTTTCGTCGACGACAGGTATAACAGCCGGTGCGAACACGGGTGATGCCCGACTTCATGCGTTTCCGCGGCGGAGGGTGGACGTCCATCGAGACAGGCGCTGGTCAGGCAGGTCGGCGCGGTTGCTGGCGAAGGAGACCCAGCATTGCGGGTCGTCAGGCAGATCAACGATGCTGCTGAAAGTAATACGAGCGTTGGTTTTTCCGGGGATTGATTGACTAGGTATAACCTCGTGTTGGTTCTTGGAACGGATAGATCACGGGAGGGAAAGAATAAAGAAACTGCTGCCTTAGAACCTTGGAGCCTTGGAGTCTTGAAGCGGTTATCACGAAGACTCCAGCTTAGCCTATCTGGGCAAGGCTGGCAATTGGATTCACGTGATCTCTGATAAGGAGCTCATCCTTTTTCTCTCAGAGCGCACCAGAGCAGAGCTGTGCTCAAGGGCGATGCCCTGCGCCTCATCGCTCTGGAACCAATGATTTCCCAATTATGCAAGAATGTAATTACTGTGCCCTGCATCTCCCGTACGCTGGATCTTTTCTCATGCCAAGACCATCATCAGCACAAGGACACACTTGGAGGAGGAACGTCGTCCACACAAATTTCTACACTTTGAATGCGACAAACGATGCCTTATATATCCCTTATACAAACAAGGCGCGCTCGTAGGCGCTTTAGCTGCTTGAATTACGTATCGTCATGGCCTTGCTCTCGGTGGATCCGGTGGAGGTGGTTAACTGTTGGACTCTTCGCAAGCTCCTGCAACTTACAGAGTATTTGAGATTGAGACGTCCTTTAAACCCGGCCCAGAGTCTACTTGCTGTTTACTCCAACGCGACAGTGACCAACAAAATGGAAGCAAAGAATAGCGCACATAAGCAGATAGTATTCCATACAGGAAAGAAGCTTGGTTGAAGTCGTTTCCGATAAAAGGTAACCCACTACGCAGAGTCCAGGCGCAACTCTGAATAGCCCTTAGAATTTCGATCGGATTGATCGTTAGACGAGTTCTTAGCGCTACAGGGGGCTATCCTCCCGGTTCGACATATCGCTGCTTATTACTTAATGCTTACCACTCATGCCATTAGCCATTTGGCACCCGAGTGTCGAGTCCTTTATCACTTTATGAATTCAATTAGTACGTATTCTCTCTCTCATTATCTAGTCCGGTAGTAAGCGGAAGTACAATCTAGTATTTACTACTAAATCTAGTATCTGATCCAGTATCTCGCTGGTGGCGTCCTAAAGCAAGTGTAATTAATTACTAGCTTAGTCGAGGAAATCTCCCTTCACCCCGGACGTAGGTATTTGATAACCCAAAGTCTAAACCCATCAAGTTTAATCTACGTAGTAATCATGCATCGTATCATTGCAGGCTCCATAAAAAAACCAACAGTTTGAACCCCAACCAGCCAATGCCCGTTCGTGTATATCCTGGCTTGGATGGCGTCGTCGGATCTGCTGGCCGAATACGGTATAGAGGAGCGACGGCCATGTCAAGACATAACTGGTCCCATTTTTCTACGGGCTAACACCACAAACTAAAACCTTGGGGAGCAAGCTGCAGAGGCCAATCTAGAATCAAGCACTGTCCCTAGCGCGGCCGCCTGATAACGCGACACCTCGAGCAATGAATATAGAACGAGCCGTAGGTCCATTGAAACAGAAGGCTTTGTGCTCCCGTTCATTCCTCACAACCTATCCATTTCCATTGACAAGAGAATTCGCCACAAACAATGGTCTCCCCTGATGCCTTGGAGGGCCAAAAGACCTTCGATCAGAAGGATCTGCTTGTAGATGTTGCTGATGCTAAAAGCGTTGCTGTAGCTGGTGACAAGAATGTCGTTGAAGCCGTGGAGGCAAAGGAACTCGCTGGTCTCGCGGACCTGGATGGCATCAGGAGGAGCTGGAACTTGCAAGGCCTGATTGTCATATGGGTATCGGCACTGCTCATGAGTTTCGCCACCAATTTAAACAATCAAACTTCAAACTCATTTGCATCCTACGCAACAAGCGCTTTTGCTTCCGCTCCGCTTTTGGGAACCATCACTGTGGTGCAGGCTGTGGTGTCGTCCGGTTTGTGATTGTCAATATCAACCTAAGCACACTCCCATGCTAAGAGATTTGAAGTGGCCCTACAACCTCTCGCGAGGCTTGCAGATGTCTATGGGTCAGTATATACGCTCACTATATCCCATGTTCCTCTTTTGGCTGTCACGCTCTAACGTATATCCAGACGATTTGAGATGTTCTCGCTTTCTGTGTTACTTCTAACCATTGGAGAAATCATGATAGCTTCATCGAGCAATGTGAGCGTCTATGCCGGCGCTCAGGTGTTCTGGGCGTTTGGATACATAGGTATATTGTGTGTTTGCGACTTTAAGAATGCCGCTTAACTAACGTCTGTAGGAATCTCCTTGATGCTTCAGATTCTCGCGGGCGGTACGTGACTCAGTTTTTCCAAGACTTGCCTCCGATTAGTACTAACGGCCCACGCTTTCAGACACCAGTGACCTTTATAACCGTGCTCTGCTCAGTGCGATACCTCTCACCCCTTCACTAATAACATGCTGGGTAAGCTTCAAGCTTAAAACTTAAACTGTACCCTCGGCATTGTCATTAATGTAATATCCGACTAGATTGCTGGACCAGTCGCATCCGGAATGATCAAGATTTCTTGGAGATGGGGGTTCGGAATCTTTGCAATCATTGTTCGTTATCCAGCCATTCATCTCGCCCCAATACGCGTTAACATGAACCATCCAGATTCCCACAATCGCAATGCCTCTCTTGGTGTCTCTTTACATCAACAAGAGAAAAGGCGCCAAGCTAAGAAAGGCAGAGGGCAGTTACCAGCTTCCCAATCACTTCCAAAATTTTCTTCAACTTGACCCGGTCGGCCTCGTTCTCTTGGCTGCGGGCCTCTCCCTTATACTGATACCGATATCGCTAGCGTCCTCGAATACCAGGACCTGGAAGAGCGCACACACAATCGCGGAGCTCATCGTTGGTGGCGTCTGTTTAATTGCACTCGCCGTGTGGGAGACTAAATGGGCTCGCTGGCCGATCTTGCCCGTGGCCCTCTTGAAGAATCGTACAGTCATCTTCGGTTTAGCAGGTAGGTTCATCCTCTCAGTTGATAAAGTTGGTTGACGTTAACCAAAGACCACAGCCATGCTAATCAACTATGCCGGCCTTTACCTACTTCAAAGCTACCTCATCTATTACGAGATGGTGGCAGCCGATCTTTCAGTGAAGGCAGCTACAAATATTTACATCCTTATACCATTCGCAGGATCGCTAGGTCAACTCAGTGCTGGTATCTTGGTAAAGTATATTAAGAGATACAAATGGATTGTGGTGTCTGGATACGGAGTCATAGTTCTCGGAATGGGCTTAAGTTATAAATATATCAATGGCCATGGCCAAATGCCTCAACTTGTTGTTTCCCAGCTGATCCTGGGAATCGGAGAAGGCATCGTTATGACGACTCAATTCGGAGTGCAGGCGTCCGTCAGTCAAGCTGGTAGGGTCAAATAAATCCGCAAGCCATTACGCTTTTACCAACTACTGATTCTCTCCCCATAGATATGGCAGCAGGCACGGCTATGTACACCACAGCTGTCGGAGTTGGAAATGCTATCGGTTCGGCGGCCGCGGGAGGAATTTGGTCAAGTAAATAACCCCAGTTGTTCCTAGAAATTGATCGTGCATTGCTGACACCGTTGTCTTTTCAGGCCTACTTCCTCGCAAGCTTCAGGCCAATCTACCTTCTGATGCACTTAGCGCCTTGCAGGAGATTGAAGGCTCTGTTGTCGTTGCAATGTCATATGAGTGGGGAACGCCGATTCGTGATGCTATCAATAAATCCTATACCAGTGTGTTTCGCACTATGATACTAGCAGGCTTGGTTCTTGTTGCCGTTTCGCTTCTATGTTCCCTCCTGCTGAAAGATCTTAATATTAGTGAGGTGGACAAAAGCAGGGATTATAAGGGAGTTGTTATTGGAAAGACCGGCGCAGTGGATACATTGAAAGAGAAGGTTCATATAGGTGAGGATGGACACTCTGCTCCATCGACGGAGGATCCTTGATTCTGGACATTCTCATACCCTTTAACGTATGTATTGCTATTCATTTGATTCTGGGACCTCATGAGATGTGTGGATTCAATTTGATACTGTATCCATAGCACATATTATCAGATACCCATGGCTGCCTGCCTGAATCGACTTCAAAGTCGGGAATAGGCCCGTAAGATACCGTTTTTAGATTAAGAACTGTGAATCTATTCGATTGTGTGAAATCCTTAATTGCAAGAGAGGCCGCGTTGTTCCTGTTACAGCTTCGAGACAAATGGCTTAGCACCATTGCAGAGAGGTCTCCGGCAATCCAATACAAAAGTTCAAGTAACATAGCGAACATATTTCTAATAGAATGGGATAAATATATACGATGAGGATCCCGTGCGATCCCTATCTAGGCAGATAGGTACCTAGCTACCTATTACAGTTGAGGTGTTGTAGGCACAGGGTATCAACTGGGCACATTTGTCATCCGCTGTGAATTTTTAATTCCTTTCATACCTAGAGAAAAATTTGTATGCGCTTGGCGACACCGCTTTACGCATCAGAGGCCTCTGCATTGCACAAGGCTCGAACAATCACCAGTTCTATAGTTCAAATTTGTATGGGTCTGGTGAAAGGTAGTCTTGATCAATATACGCCCTCAAATACTTGCGGTCGGCTTGTTAAAGAGCGTGGTCAATAGTGCGGCCCTTACTAGATTCAGGGTTGATCAATACCTATTGGCCTGCTCATTGGTTGTAGCATTCTTTTCCTTCTTCCACCGAGTCCATACTACCGGTAGTATCTTATACGCTTTATTAGTATTCTTTGACCAAGCCTCTCAAGCGATTAGTGCCACTCTCTAGTTGATCTTATAGATCTCTATCTGGGTCTCTAGTTAGCAGTCTTGTTGCTCTAGAATATCACTACTAATTGGAGCTTTGTACGCCATCTCTGATATAGAAAAGATAAGTAACAAGGAGGTGTGAATTTGTATGAGAAAGGCTTGGTTATTTAGTTAGGTTAATCATCAATCAGGGGATGACATAGTTGATAAAGATGCAGCTTTAGATTATAGCTACTGTGACCGCCTGCCATAGTTGCTATAGTGCGGTACAGTCTGTGTTGGTTTAGCTGTATTCCGTATCACAATAGCATAGAATAGGGAGCAAGGGCGGTCCAACTGCCCTACGTGGTGAGCCTGCTAATATGCATATATATTCGATAATAAAAGACTGATCCCCAAAACCGTAGGGTTCGGGGTGGCTAGCTAGCTATATACGGGGTTGCTACGTACGCGCTAGGGATATTAGTAACCCCGGTCCGCGCGTACGCGTTGGTTCTGCGTACGGTGTGCAGGAGCGCCGAATCATGAGATTGATATTCCGACAGTCTGGTAATGGAGTCTGCTGAAAAAGTGGATATTGCTTTGTAACTCGTACAGTAACCAGGCAATGATCTGGGGCCAGATCAAGAGTCTTGGCAGTGGGGCTTAGAATAAGAGAAGTGTGTTGCAGGCAGAAGGCGATTTCGAATGTGAGTGTACTGTGCTACTGTAGCATATGGTTCTGATCAACTTCGTACGTACGGTACTCCACAAAGCCTAGTTGGATACTTACAAAATGCTGCAGATTTACCTACATTTGGGAGACGTTGTAATACCTTCCAACTCCTGTAGTACTCTCCAAATCCCATTCATCCAACGAAGTCTTGGGCATCAGATCACTCAACTTCATGATAGGAACGTTTAACTTGCCAATAGCGTCTTGGAATGGTGGCGCCCCAGGTGGTAGATCAAATAACCGTGCAGTAGCGCGTTGCTCTACAGCCCCTACTCCAACTTCCTCCTCCTGCCTCCCCCCATCCTCCTCTTTCCCTGCTTCTCCTACTATCTGCTCCTCCTGTCTCCCTCTTTCCTGCTTCCCCGCTCCTCCTGTCTTGCCCGCTCCTTCTGCTAGCGCTTGAAGACTGGCTTCTAGAAACGTACTATCATTCCTGGCTTTCCAATTCCAGTGGCTAAAGCCTAGGAGACCTTTCAAGATGGCAAGGATTCCTGTGTCATCTAAACCCAATCTACTGAAGGACCGATATCTTCCCGCCTCGGCGGCCGCCTCTTTGACTTCACTTCTAGCATCGTTCCCCAGACGAGTCAGTATTCCTTCTGTCAGGTCAGGTTGAATTAGCGTCTCCCAGATATTCTTCCAAAGTGAGCCTGCGTCGACTTGTGGATTCCCCACCCCACTCTGCGCGACAAACGTATGCTCCCAACCCCAGCCAATGCCACATAATCCAAACCGTTTCCGCTGAACAGACATTCCAATTTCCATAGAAAATGGAACCCGAGGGCAAACGACGATTCCAAGCCGGACGTTAGGAGGAAGACCACTTCTGCAACCCCTTTCCTCGTATAATCTCCAAAAAGCCGTTGTGTCATTGGAAACACCATGTATATATCTCTCCCCTTTAAACGTAGTCCTTTTTCCTCGCGTTTCCTTCACATTAAGATTTACCTGAGTCGGCCCTGCTGCTGCTCCCCCTCCTACTATAAGTTCCTGTCCGCTATATATTTCTCTGTTGGAAACATGGACTGCGAGGCCTTCTGGCGAGATTTTCTGTATGCATGGTTGAACATAGGGTATCTGTCCTAAGAGACGGATATCCACTTGTGCGCCACGGAAGCGCAGATCATGGGAGAATGGTTTTAAAAAATTGAGCTTGATGATTATAAGATATGCCTCTTTTCCTTCATAGATAATCTCTTGCATCGAGGTTAATTTCGCTTCAAATTGCAAGTCATTACCTCCAAGCATCCCACTGTCATTGCCATAATGTGCCCGGATGCTCATTTTGAGGTCAGGCTTGTGTTCATCGACAGAATTTTGGAACAAAAAGGGTTTGTTCGAGATTAATGGTGTGATTTGCTTTCATAGCCGCATAGCAAGGCGTTGTCCTTCATCATCATTATGGACCTTTCTCTTTCCACCGTTTAATCTAATTGCTGCTTGCAGTACATTCTTTACGTCATAATTTCTAAAATTTGACATCATGAAATCGCGAACGGCAAAAGAATAAGCTTCGAAGACTTCATTAGTTAATAAGGAAATTCTGTGAAGATCCTTGACTGGATATGTGTACGTGGGTAGTCATCGAATGCGATATCTATAGGTTAGGACTTGCGGTCCACTCGCTAGAACCATCATAAAATGCTATTATCTGAAGTAATGTAAAATGCAGAGCACTGCGCCAAGATAGGTAACCAGGCTGGTGGGTCTGGAAGGTCTCAGTGAAACCCTGGTCTGGTTTTCTCGGCTCGTAACTTGGGCTTTGATACCCTCTGCTGCCGCCAGCTGACGCCAAGCGCCCCAATACAGAGTACGTATGGGGATTTCGCGGGCGCCAAGGATTTCTGAGAAGTTGCCAAGGCCGGCGACACTCAGGATTATTCTGCTTATATAAGCGATGTGTGGGTGGTTTTGATTTGTTTCTTCTTGTTCTTGTACATATTCCTAATTATAGACTGTATGAAGTCTAAAGTCAGGGATTTATAGTTTATTTTTATTAGTTTTCTTTGGGGGCCGTTGGCTAAAAGTCTATAGTAATAGAGACTTGGAAGTTTCTAAGCTTCGAATTATCGAATGTTGCGGGATAATGTTTCAGCTATGACGGCGTCAAGTGCTGAACCATTTAAGTATCTATGCTGCTGCCATGCTTGTGGCTCTGCATGAGCCTCTTATTCAAATGCTCCTAGAAATAGCCCTGGGTAAAAGTGGAATATGGTGGCTGGTAACACCAAAAATAACCATGCATGGCCTCGGCAATGCTGTGCACGCACGGCTCCGGAATATACGCGGGGGCTACTTACATGGTATGACTGATCTGTACTACAGGTCGCGGCGTATATCCTAAACTGTTAGGACCATCATTACTGATACTGCAAAAGGCATCATCGCAGGCACAAATACGCTTCTGTTTCCAGTTTTAGGATGATGACATTGAATCTGCTTGGCTTGATGGGGCTGTCTGGGAATGTTGACTTCGAGCCGATCCATGTGCTTGCTGGCTATTTGATCTATAAAAAGGGTGCCGGATCACACAGTAGAACCCTCGTCTCTATGATCATCAGCATCCTCATCTCGTTCAAGACAATCCGAATCCAAGAATATCCAGCTCAATTCTATACTTGCTGCAACATCCTCTTAAAGTCATAATGATGTCCAACCTTCTCACCGTCATTCCACTTTCGGCCATGTACGGCTTTTCACTTGTCCACGCTGGCTGCAATCTCCAAAATGTTATCGAAGATGGCGACAGGGGAGTTGAAGACCGCAAGGAGCTCTGCATGGGCCAGGGAGAGGGGGACTGGACCTTTAGCCTACAGATCAGCGAAGTTTCCGTCCCAACGTTCGATGGAGATAATGCATACGGAGGTGTTGCCGGCAACACGGCCTTTATCATTTACGACAATGCCTGCAACCGTTTAGGAGTCTATTCTTCCGATGAAGAAGGCAATGATTGCGGTATACCATATTATATCAGCGAGACTTGGCTGCCATACGATATCATTATCAAGCGGGTCAACTTCGACGTGGGCGACGGTGACTTCAGATTCTCCTATGGTGCTGGCGACTACATGATTGGCGAAAACCACGCTGAGTGCAATGACATGTCCGAAGGCCTCCGTGCGGAAGTGGGATGCAAGACCGCTTTCCCGCTCAATGGAGATGGGTCAAACTAAATTTCACACAAAGTTGTTTTTCGGGCATAGTGCTGGCATCTAAGAGATTGGCGAAGATGGCGGTCCACACGAACACATGTCCGAAAGCCTTCCGTGGAGGAACAAGATGCCCGATGCCTTTCCTAATGAACGGTAATGGGGCGCAAGATTCTAAGTTAGTCACTATTTTGATTTATTTCCTCGTGTATGATCTTGTCAGAGAAGTTTGTTTTGTGTAAATACCATGATTTTCACATATTTAAGAATCTATCACTTTCAGCATCCCCAATCCACATATTCCAGGACCAGCTAAGACGGTAGAAACATTAGTAGTCGTGCTTAGATAACCATACCGTCTGCTTCAGGCTCGACGACAATACTATGCACAATTCTAAAACTGCTGATCAAGCCAGGAAAACTAGCTTTCTACTGATAATATCAGCAGCGAGTAAAATCCATCAGAAGTATTCGGGCGAAGAATGGCATGAAGTCGAGCTACAGCCAGAGTTGATTACCAACACAATTCCCATTCATATTCCCACTGTCAACGTCGAAAGGAAACTGCAAGGTCCAATTTGCTACCACTTCCACCACTATTTGCGTGGAGATAGTGCACAAAGTACCTGCTAATCACATTGATGATTTGTGCTATACTCTGAGTAATGCTGTGCATGAAGACACCATTCGCTACATCTTCAACCACTCCGATGATAAACAGTATCACATGCGACTTCTGCGCAAGGCTGACCAGGATATCAACTTGTGCTCTTTGCAAAATTCGCGCTGATTAGAGATCGCGTCCTCCTGGTGACCGCAGAGTGATCTCTTGAATTTAGGATGCAATGCCTTTGACACATATATTCAATGATCTACGATACTATTTGAGCTCCATTGAATAGCCATCCTTCATCCTTCACATCATTCCAGCGTCTATCACCTAGGCACATTTTCCTATCCGCTTGCAGGCAACGTTGCATGTCTTCTCCCACCCGTGAGGTTGAGTTTTCAGTGACATCGTCCAGGGATTCCACCATATACCTGGAGAAGTTATGATATCCTCACAAATATCTGTTTGAAAAATGGTGTAGTGACCATACAACTTCGGATGGCCCGAGTGGATACCGGGACCATCTTGGGCAGCATCATTCTCATGTATGTATCCCTTCTCAATTAGCGCATTGATCAGATGCGTCCTCTTCGTTTTTCCGATTCCGTTTACGAGGAAGTTGACGTCCGGTACATCGGACACAGGCTCGCCATTTGAATCATACACATCAAGGGTAAGTTTTTCACCATTGATCATGGCCTTTCAAGAGGCCTTGTATTGGTCGACGTACAACCTTTCCCTCCGACTCGAGCTCTTCGTTGAGCAGTAGCGCCCTAGTATCTTGGTCTTGGGAGGGTAAAACGACTTGAAAGAATTGACCATGATAGCCTAGCCATGCTGCAAGCCAGATGAGCCGCTTAACCATGGGACCGTTTCCACTTACGATGATAGTAGCCTAATCCGGATCCTGTTCGATGAGAGATTTTATCTTTTCGATCAGTACTTTATCATCGGTTAGACTTAAATGCCAAGATTTATTTATTCGAAACAATATCTCGTGATCAAAGTTTCCTGGTCCAATGCCGTTATCCCTTATCAATCTATTATCAGGAGCTCCCTCGTCGAGGGACTTCGTGACTGTTTCCATTGTGTGGCGAGCAGGAGGACCCCATTTTCCGACTGGTAGGATTTCATTGTGAATATGAACGAAAAGGCTAGTGCTGATATATGCATTTCGCGCCAGGGAATCTGGTGATATCCACAGATTTAGTGGCATTCTTGTCGTCCCATAGCACAATAGCGGATACATATCCTGGAACAAACTGATGTTTCATGCTTCTCTAGGCAAAAAGGAGTGAATCAGGGAGTTTGAGCCTCTTTTCTGGAGTGATAGAAATGACTTCAAGGTTTGGCTGCAATATCTTGCCTAGATCCAACTCGCAGCTCAAGGCGATCGCTCCACCACCAATAATTCCAACGCGGGAAGAGCACTTGATGGAAATCCCGAAGCGGTGTGTGCTCTCTGTAAGTCAGAGACAGCCTTGATAAACTTCTTTGTATCTTCACACCTATACCAGTTACTTTCATTCTATTAGACACACTTAACACAATACAATACGCGTTCCCACTCAATCTGTCATCTGTTAACCTATATCACTACCTGGGTACATGTATTGAGCTCTCCATGCTAATCCATTCACCCCATTGATAAACCTCTATCCACCTACAAAGACCAAGGACGTTCCTTTTGGAGTTTCAAACTTTACTTTCTTTCTCTAATTCTATTTTCAGGAACTACAAGTCATGTCACACCTAAAGCTTAGCTCCAATCTTGGCTTCTCGTTCGACAAGCGAAGCCACTGCAGAGGCACAGCCGTACGATGATTGATATCCCCAGCCTCCATGGCCGTAGTTATGAACAACCGGTATTCCTTTGATGTACTCAGTTGCGACTCGAACACCTTGAGGGCGCAGGGGACGGAAGCCCACACCGTGGCGAATAACGCTCAGCTCATCAACTCCCTTCCCCTGCGTCAAGGCTGGATATAAAGCCACGCAACCTTTTTTGATGATTTCAGCAACATCGGGATCTGGGAACTCATTCCAATTATCGACCTGGTAACAGCCTCCAAGGATTGTTCCACCTCCTGCATATCATATGTCAGTTAGATAAGAAGGTAAAAAAGAGAGAGAAAAAAAAGAAAATCAATAAGAGTTTTGCTTCCTCTGTGCCAGCGTATAAATGAAGAAACTTACCACCTGGACGGCACATCATGTAAGCCATCGTATTACGTTCAGAAGTTGCGTTAGATGCGGTTGTCATGATTTCGGGGTCGTTACGAACAACCACCACTTGTCCTCTGGCAGGAACGACGCTTGTATCCTCAACGCCTCCGAGTATTCGCGCCATGAGTCCAGTGCAGTTTACAATTACCTGTGCGTGTCCTGGGTTCTCATGGAGGGATGCAGCATCGGCAACGTGCTCAACTACCGCTCTCTTGAAGGCAACACCATTTCCTAAACATTGGGACAGGAGCCATGGGAGGTAAATGGCAGTATTTATGCATACTGTCGTAAATTCGAAGGTCGAGTGTATGCCAGGAGCAAGTTCAGAACTATCTAGGCTTTTAAACTGCGTTCACATTAGTGGAAAACCCATGGAGTGATACGGTATTAGTTGATGAATATGAACACATACATCGGGGAAAAGGCTTGACCACCACGGCAGGTTGCCATCATTTGAGGCAAATAGTGAGCCTGCCTTTCCCAGGTCCTCGGTACGGGTGTGTATAAAGGACTCTGGGTATGTACGAGTCAGTGATAGCACGGTCTTTCTGGACACAAAACGGAATCGCCGGCATACTCTGAAATGCGATCCCTGATTCGGGGCGCTCATTGGCTAGCTTGAATAATTGAGGCCATGTAGCCTTCTCGAATGCAGCCTGCTCGCTTCCAGCTGCTCCCATCCTGTTCAGCATGTATTAGAAATAAAATTGAAACGTCCGTCGGAAGGTTCAGCGCACGGCCAAAAGTTTGCTCCAGCCCATGGGGATGCATATTCAGCATGATAGTCCCCTGGCATATATTTTGCGACGACGGTAATCTTAAAATTCGGGTTCTGAGAGAGTACGTAGGCAGTTGTGAGGCCGGCCACCCCGGCACTAGATACGTAGGTCAGAGAGATCAAAAGACAAAGCGTCTACCTATGTGATCAGATGGCCTACCCAATGACGGTGATGTTGAAGGTTTGGCAGCTCATTTCGCCCTTCTCTTCTGCTTTCTTTTCAATGAACCAACCACGTAGGTTACTAGAACGTTTATCTCTCGGTCTCCTACAGGACTAGGCAATTCGGATATGTGATTCTGGGGGATGCTATCAAAGTCGACACCAGTTGCACAGAGTTTGCTTATCTGAACCTGGCAAGTGTCAGCTAATAATTCTATCGTAGATAGTTAGACATGGGTGCGAGTTTATTCCGTGACTCAAAAAGATATCACCATTAACTTAACATAACTAGTTAGTTATTTAGACAAAAAAAGCCACAGCTGTCAGGCCTATTTCCATCGCTTTTCTTAGCCTTGTACGGAGTCGAGAGCAGAATTTTTGGCGGATAGCTAGACTAGTTTGGATCTAGCGCTGACCAGGTAGTCTGACAGAACAGCTTACCGCATTGGGTGTCCGAGAGCGAGCGTTTAAGATAGACCCATTATACACTTTGCTGGCAGATGAGGAGAGAAAAGTGCTATGAGGCATCGAGGCTATACATTATTTATGTCAAGACAGTCGAAATTTGTCGTGTGAAGGATACATTCATCTCAATTGAGCAGAACAATGGCAAACGCGGTGACAGTCGCGGCCTACGGAAAATGGGACAGTCCCATCACTGTCGAATATCTTGCAGGCGACAGCATCCATTTCGAAGGCATACAGTCCAATGTCAGTCATATAACCCCAGAACTGCGACTTTCATATGATGCAATAACTGATCCAAAAAAAGCCATCAACCGGACAAGTCTTTGTTCTTGAGTCACGTCCTACAGAAGGCGGAAGATTTGCTATTGTCGAGTTGGCTGAAGACTTTGCAAAAGATGTCTTGCCTGCGAAATATAGTGCCATGGGTTCAATTCACGAGTATGGTGGTGGTTCCGTTGCAATGCATCCTGATGGCCGCTTACTATTCACCAATCATCCAAACAATGGCGTTTTCTTGTTAGACCCTGCATCTGGAGAGGTAGAGATGGTAGTGGCGCCTGATGCCACTGTGCGCTTTGGGAATTTTAGTGTCCATCCTAAGACTCAGGAATGGATCCTCGCCGTTCAGGAGACTCACACTAAAGATTCTCAGGGCAGCACGACTGTGAAAAATTCGATTGTCGCTATTCACGTTCCCACGACAAACGTGACCACTATCGTAGAAGGAGCCGACTTTTATCAACACCCCCAATTCAACCCAGATGGCAGTCAAGTGTGTTGGACACAATGGGACCACCCCGATATGCCTTGGTCCGGCACGTTACTATACGTAGCTCCTTGGAATATCGACAAACTACTGGAGCCCACTCTAGTTTCAGGCCAAGCTGGTGTCGAGAGCATTTGTCAACCAAGATGGAGTATAGATGGTAGTTTATTTTATGTTAGTGATAAGTCCGGTTACTGGCAGTTGTATCGGTTTGATGGACTTGTGTCAAAACACATCTGTCTTAATGGCCTGCAAACTGCTGAATTTGGAAGCAGAGAACCTTGTCTGGGAAAGTAAGTTTCTATTTTTTTTTATTTTGGTTGGTGTTGGCCACAGAAGTACTCTGGCTAATATTGTCTCTTAGCTGCACTTATGTCCAGCTAGATGAGAAGACTCTTGTCGCATCTGTCAATAAAAGCGCAACATCCAATCTGATATTGATCGACATAAGCACTTACTCATGGAAAGACCTATCTTTGCCCATCGTCGATATTCAAAAGAATGCTCTTGCGCGCATCACATCTTCATCCTTTGCAGTCATAGGAAGTACTAGGACCAGCCCGCAGGCGCTATACCGAGTCGACTTGGGTGACACTGCTTCTATAAAGCTACTCAAATCGACTATTCAGCTAGATATACCCGAATCAGTCATCTCGGAGGCGCAACACATCACGTTTCCACGAATTTACAGTAAGGGAACCACTGGATTTGCAAATGCTTGGCTTGTTAAACCAAGGAACAACGCATTCAAAGGGATAGAAGGAACAAAGCCTCCCCTGCTAGTGTGGATGCATGGTGGCCCAACATATCATGTTCCGCCAGGACTTTCTCTGACTACACAATACTGGACATCACGCGGCTATGCCTATGTACTTGTGAATCACGTCGGGTCCACTGGGTATGGACGGGCTTATCGAGAGATGCTAGATGGTCAATGGGGCACTGCCGACATTGAAGACGCAGCTAGCTGCGTCGCATTTCTTAGTTCTAAAGGAATAATCGATCCTTCAAAGGTCGGTATTGTCGGCGAGAGTGCCGGTGGCTACGCAGTTATGCAAGCTCTCTACATATATCCCGAAATCTGGGCTGCTGGCATAAGTATCTATGGAATCAGCAGTTTGTCGGGGTTTGCAGAGACGACTCATAAATTTGAAAGTCATTATATTGACTCACTTGTCCTGGGCAAAGGAGAGAAGAGTGAGGAAGAAATAGAGGCCATTTACAAAGGCCGTAGTGCCCTATATCATGCAGAGAACATCAGAGCGCCACTGTTACTCTTACAGGGAGACGTTGATACGATTGTCCCGGCGTCGCAGGCTACGCAAATGGAGGAAAGAATGCACGAACTGGGGAAGGAAATTCAAGTTGTGATGTTCGAAGGAGAAGGGCATGGATTCCATATGTCAAAGACGATTAGGGCCTCAACCGAGATACAGACTGAATTCTGGTTGAACAAGCTTCTTTAGAGATTTTCATAGCTTATATTCAATTGAATCCTCGATAAGTAGTGTTTTGTATATAACCTGGCTATTGACCTGAAATTTACGGAACCTTCACGGTGGTCCCTGCACATGTGCTCGGTATCCTTATTCATGTCAACATAGGTGTGAGTAATCCGTGAATATATAGATCTAGATAGAACGTTCAAACCAAATCAGTGTGTCCGGCATGTCTGCAAAATCAACAGCAGCACCAAATCTGGCGACTTTTCCTTCAGCATTGATCTGGAATTCTGCCTTGATAACGGCATCAGACTCTTTCCCAAACCTAAACCAAAATAGCTCTGCTAGAAAAAATTCAGCAGAGACGTGTTTCAGTTTCATTCGAACGGGAAATGACCCTGTGACCAGAACGCTGAGTTGGGGTGCGTCGTCAGATATCACACTAATAATCAAATCTGGATGAGCCGGGTGTGTATATGTTCCTGTGTAGTCCGCCAAAGGAAGGGATAAGGAACGAGCGGGAGAAGGTATAGATGGATACAGGCGTTGCAGAGCTGTCGCGTTGTACTCTCTTCTTTGGGCAAGCCTCTTTTGGGTGCTAAGAAAATGCATCAGCTTATAAGCATGTACGAAATGACTGTCTGAGAAGTCTGATATAAAACCTAGAGCTTACACATCATATAGATCCATACGTTCACTTTGTGGAACGTTAAGCATTTCGTCTATGAGATGCCATGCCAGCGTTTCCCGTCCTGGACCGTCGGCATTGCAGAAAACGAGAACACCCCAGTCGCGATCTGGGAAATAGATCATTGTTGCAGTCATGCCTTCTAGGCCTCCAGGATGCAGCATGACAAATTCGCCATGGTACGTCGACGACATCCAACCCAGTGTATACAACATCTGCTTGTTGAGTTGTGGTAGCATTTGCGGACAGAACGAACGAGGAGTCAGCATTGCAGCATATCCTGCCTTTGACAACGGGCCGGACTGTCGTATCATTGATCGGATATATTTGGCATAATCAAGGACACTTGAAATGACAGCGCCAGCGCCACTCAACACAGCGTCACAATAGGGAATTTCCTTCGGTTGAGAGGTTTTTTCGTCCCAGGCATAGGGTACTGCAAGATTTGCATCATTCTCAATGGAATCAGCGTACTTCTGTGCGTCTTCGAGTGAAAAGAAAGTTGACTTCATATCCAAAGGATCCCAGATGCGCTTTCGCAGAACGTCTCCTAGCCACTCCCCAGTTGTAACTTCGATCATGTGTGCCACTGCAATAAATAATGCGTTGCAGTATTGCCAGGTGGTTCTGATCTCCTTGCTCATTTTAAAATGGCGAAGACTTCGAACGACATCTCGTACGGTGCCGGGGCGACCCAACGTCAGCTCATGCCCCGCCATGCCAGATCTATTGGAGAGAGCGTCTTCCAAAGTGACATGTGAGGTTGCATATTCGTCAGGGAGGACAAAGTCTTCTCGAATTATCTGGTTGAGAGGAGTCGTCCATTTGATGTTGGGATACTTCTCATCATCGTCCACCAGCAAAGAAGCCGCCGCCGCAGTGAAGGATTTAGTCGTGCTACCGGTATAAAACAAGGTCGAAGGACGAACCGGGACATCTGGTAATGCGGCAGTTCCGTATCCCTGTGAATTAGGTTTAGCAAACAACTGGTCAACCCTGTAATCGCTGAATTACCTCGGCCCAGGTTTCGTTCCCATCCACCACGGCAACAGAGACACCTTGTATGTGCCATTTGATCAATGTTTCGTGAACAAGCTTCTCAAAGTCCTCATTCAGAGGAGAGGCTTTTCTTGATTGCGATTTGTCATTGTCGACGGATACGGCGGCTGGGCTCCCATCCGACGCGGCCATTGCTGCGGTAGCATTACCTGTAGGTGGCATCGTGGGTATCGAAGTTGAATGTCGAATATTTGGTTCGGAATTGTGCTCGCCTATACCGTATCGGAAAAAGAGAAGATACTAGAGACGGTGCTTACATTTATAAAGCAAAAGGAACCACAGCTATGAGGGGTGTGGTGTCTCACTCCTCGATCAGACGGTGACATTTGGTTGCCGTCCCGCCCAAAGCCTGAAGTTTTAACATTGCATCTTTTCTGGCGGCCTAGTGAGCAAAAGAGGCCAGAGGTCACCTTGACTAGTTCCAGCTGGACAACGTCGCAGCAGCTCGCTCTCGACGAGAGGAGCAGTTCGTCTACCCCATCGGGACAATCTTACCGATATGGGGGCTAACCCGATAGGGTATGTTAGAGCGACGACGATTTTTCTATTGAATGACAACGCACCCCATACAAGTACTAAACTAGACTAGCCCTATCAAGAGTATTTAGCCTTAAAGAGCTACACGTTGCTGCTGAAGGCATGGCTTGATACTTCCTATGTGGTGATTTGCTGAACTAGAAGACTTCATCATTTACCGATAAGTTATTCCTAGTTACTCCCAGTGTTAGTTCGATGCAGGAGCTCGTGTGGGGAGTAGATATCTCGTGATGTCTCTGGAGTAGGTAATTACCAACACGGCTAGTACCAGTAGATAGATATCAAATTCTTAGGTATCGTACGCTAGCGCTGACTGCCAGCTGTTTGGGAACTCTAATCACCCTCCAAGCATAAAAGGGCTGTTAACCCATTGCATTTGGGTCTCATGAGAATATGGTTCAAGTCTCCATTGTCTGAAGAGCTGCTTCTGATATACAATGGAGTTTCGTCGTATCTTCGTCGTGGCGAGCGCTTCGCTGTCAGTTCTAGCCAGCACACAACTGCCAAAAGTAGATCTTGCTGCCCTGGGCCCCATCTACCAACCTGCATCAAATGCATCGTACCAAGCATTCGCCTATGCCAAAAGTCAAGCTGTTGCGACCCTGAATGAGGCATTGGCAAATGGCGCCAACACTTACGGCTCTTTAGACAATCAGACGACATCCTTCTCGGTTTCCGTGTTCGAGCTGACTAGTGATGAGCCTTTATTCGACTTCCATTTCGAGGCACCCGGGCTGAACGGCTCGCTTACCAAAGGCAGCTTAAGTGATGAGACCATTTATCGTACAGGCAGTCTCGGAAAGCTCCTCACCATGTACACATGGATGGTCCATATCGGAGATTCCGTATTCACAGACCCTATCACCAAATATATCGTAAGTCACTTTTCTTTCAGTTGAAGCTGTCGCGTTCGCGTTCCTGACTATCTCAGCCCGAACTTGCTCAGGCAGTACCCGATTCTAGCAATCCGATGCTATATACTAATTGGAGTGAGGTTACCATCGGCAGTCTTGCTTCTCAAATTTCTGGAATTGGCGCCAATTGTAAGCGTCCCTTTTGAGTCCTACCTTTGATAATGTTAATGAAATTTTTATAGTCCACGTTGGTGATCTCGCCACTCCATATATCGGTGGGGCGTCCCCGTCGGAGGTGATTCCCGAAGCTGTCAGTCTTGGTTTTCCTCCTGTCAATAACGACTCCATCATCCAATGCAGCTTCTACAGCTACGATCTTCCCCCTTGTACACGAGAGCGTAGGTTTTTTTTTCCCTTTCAGATTCTAATGCCAGTATTGCTTGTACTAACGCATTATCTTTCCTAGAACTTCTCAATGGGATCATTCATCATCCACCAGTGTACCCATCCTACGCTAGTCCTGTATATTCCAATATTGCGTACCAGGTCCTGGCCCTTGTGTATGAAGAAATCACAGGACGCTCCATCGACGAGGGACAGCTCGAAATCTATAGCGAACTAGGCATGACATCAACTACTCCAACAGCTCCTGGAAGTGATGCAAATGCTATAATCCCCTACAACACTACTTTCTCGGCATTTGACTATAACCTTGGTCTTGCAGGACCGTAAGTGCACCAAACTTCAAGGCTACAGTTCCTAGACTAACTCGGTTTGCCCTTTGTTTATTAGCTCTGGAGGTCAATACACCTCAACGAAGGACCTGGCAACTTTTGGCAGGGCAATCCTCAAAAGTACTTTGATGCCGTCTTATGTTACCCGTCGATGGCTGAAACCAGTGACTTTCACGTCACAGGTGCTAAATTACGTCGGTGTAAGTTGATACGCCCTCAATTGCTTTTATCTCAAAACATTTGTTGACCTTTTGTTCAGGCGCCGTGGGAAATTCAAAGACTCCTTGTCCCTGCAAACTCCATCATTAATACTAGCCATTTTGTTGACACATACTCCAAAACTGGAGATGTTGGTGCCTACTCAACCTTTTTTGGGGTGGTCCCGGATTATGGCATTGGCCTTAGTGTTCTCGCAGCCGGTGTTACTCCTCATACTCAAATTTCTCCAGTGAGAGACGCAGTTGTTGAAATTTTCGTAAGTCAAATCATTTTACCCCCCGCACGTTTACGCCGAAGCCAGAGTCTAACAAAAACGGTAAACAGTATCAAGCAGCAGAAGCTGCTGCTAAGGAACAAGCTAGCAAGGCGTTCACTGGCACATTCAAAGCCAGTAATATCAACTCTTCCATTACGCTCGGCACTGACGGTGGGCCTGGTGTTGTGGTCCAGGAATGGATTAGCAACGGTACCAATTTCTTACAAAATGCGTACCTAGCTAGTTACGACGACTTCCGCCTCTACCCAACGGAACTGAGCATGGAGGCAGATGGTTTGATCTATTATAGCTACCGTCTGAACTTTCTAGCCTCAAAAGGGGAGCCTACAGAAGGTGACTTCTGGTCATACAACAACGACTATTGGATGTTCCTTGACGCTCTCATCTACAAAAACTTGGCGACAGATAATTTTATAATCGGATTCGATGAAGATGGCATTGTACAGAGTGTTCATTCAGCGGGGCTTCGAGTAACAATGTCTCGATCCTAGTAGGAGTGACTAAATTCCACTGCAGGAAGCAGGCTCCAATGATAGAGCTTGCAACAGAAACCAACACTACTATACATCAATTACCCTAATTTAGTTAACTCCGGTCAACAGAGTATTTTGGCCGTACTCTTCGTGCTGCTGTTCACTACACCTAAGTTATTCACTCCGTAACACCCCATTATTTACTTCCCTCGACAGTCGAATTTGCAATCCATCTGGCGGTTCCGATCGTTCGGGTTGCTATTATTCCAGCCTCCCGAGGGAGCAAGGATGCATTGCGAATCACCGCTAGTCCATTTCTGCGAACCATACGCATAATCAACGAGGATTGCTTCGAGATCGAGAATAGAAAAGATATCTGACGTAGGTTCCGTCTTCATTATTTCCATAACCCATGGCAGCTCGCTATCTATGAAGAATTTTTCATGATAGCGCGTGGAGCTCTCATTACAACAAATAATTTTGCCATTAGCATCAGTGAGAGTCGCAGTCATGTTTGACCATACCATATACCATGTTCCTGAATCATAATCCGCGACGCCAATCTGTGAACCATCATTATCAGCGTCATTCAGATTAGCCCATTGGTTTTCATAGAAATGTATATTGCATGGTCCGCTTGTATATGAAGACGCTGAACTGGTTGTTATAGTGGAGGAGGTAGTAGGTGGCGCTGATGTCGTCGTTGTGGTCGTTAAAGTAGAGCTCTGGATTCCCGAGCTGGAGCTGGAGCTGGTAGAAGCTGATACCGGGGTTAGATTTGCTGAAGGTATCCTACCAGAGTTGCTTCTTGAAATGCTACTGAGGCTAGTAACGATGCTTGATGGGCTTGTCGATGCTGTTGTGGACACTATACGCAAGGCAGAGCTCTGAGCGGTCGAGCTTTGTGACCTGGTAATAGAAGTAGGAGCCAATGCAATTGAGCTTTGTGACCCAAAGATAGAAGTAGTAGCCGATGCGGTTGAAAATGCTGTAGAGGGTTGTCGGCTGTGGACTGGAGAAGGCGATAAAGAGTTGCACGGGTTTGGATACTCAAAGGAGCCTCCTTCCCGCTTAGAATGTGTGGTGGTGCTGTCTTCGTCTGGGACTAAGAATGATTGTTGACCAAGCAACTGGTCTTGTGCCCATAATCACCACATGGCAACTCGACGGCGATATAGTGTTACGAGTAGGAAAAGTCACCAACCGCATGGGCAAATCCGCCTTGGATCAAAAAGCAATGGCTACTGATCATGAAATGCTGAGATCCGTTTGATTGCTTCGGTATCAGCCCTACTTTATGAGCAAGACGAGCAGCGAGCCATTACAATACTAATGTGGTACGTAGTGTCTGAAACTTCGCTGACTCGGTAGGCTGAAGGGTAACCATGTAAGTTAACTACTACATGCCATATGGAGTATGTGAGCCGTTTAGGATTAACGAGCGCTTACAGGGTCACCCGTTCGCGGAGCAGTCGCTGCCTACATTAAAGCTTCTTATGAACCAATGATGTGCATTTCTACCGTATTGCCAAGGGCGCCAGGTACTGAATTGGTCATCAGAATCATCATGTTTAATCGCCGAAATGATCAGAGTTCATCCAGATAACTAGCGGTTGCCCGTTAAGCTAAGACGCGACTCCAACTGTGTTTCAAATATACCTAGCCGTTGATGGTGTGCTCATTACGTGGATCTTTTTCAGCCGGCCACCTTATAACGTCTTCCGCGATTCGTTTCACGAACATAGCATTCCGGACGGTCGGATTCTGTTCTTCGAAAAGGAGTTCAGAGACCTTCGCTGCCTTTCCTAGTGGCAGACATATACGACGCTGACTCCGGTCGATTCCAGTCACACAGTACCAATATGGCAGACCGGCAACAGCCACAGTTGCAGCCATTTCCGGAGCACATCCTACAGAAAATCCGCCAACAGCGATGAGAGACAATAAGGTCCGGAATGGGACCCCAGGGGTACTACATGCAGCTTCAGACTGGAAGCGGGCCTTAGGGGCATCTGCTACAGCCCCGCGCAACCATAACGGACGGACTGTATGATGAGCTTCCTATTGTAGAGCTTGATGACTTTGGCTATATCGGGTCAAATCCAGGCTATGTTCTCGATTTTGAATCTGCCTGTAAAAATGGGCAATTTTCTACTGTTTAGGCTGTTGTCTCTGTGCAAACTTTTACTCTAGCCCTCCTACAATGCCCGCGGGTCTCGTGCTTTAGGCAGAGGCAACATGGTATCTTGTGACCCGATATACGATTGTGCACGCGGTCATGGTTGGTGTGGTTGAGAGGGTAAGATGCCTATTAGAACATGGTGCAAACCCTGACTTAAAAGGAGGTGTGGGTACTGCAGTAAGCTATGCGCAGCCTAGGGGAAGTGAGGAGATGAAACAGGGAATAGAGGAGGCCGTAGTGACTAGGAGATGGGTAGGGGTCTCGAAGAGAGAGTCTACACTACCTGGAACTTCCTAGACAGGTGTGTTAGGTGATATTCGGTGTCGTTAAGTCTATAAGTTTTCTGTGTGGATTCCCTACATTTGCTTTTGTTCTATAGGAAACAGCGTCTAGTCAAGGCTTCTATACCTTTGATGCATGCTGCAACCATGAGGATAGTCAAGTGTCCCAATACCACCCTGCTACAATGTGTTAATCTACCTCGTGCCACTCAGTTTTTACGACGGCATCAAGCATGCAAACAAGTACGTATGTGTGACCTTTTAATCATAGGAAAGACTGCTCTCTGGAGGGAAAATGAGCCACCCCTGCTTTCGAACTTCTCAGCACGTTATAAATCAGAGCATTAGTAGAGATATAAGATCGGCATTTGTCAGTGACTTGATCCGTTGTTTATGTTACATTGCTTTTTATTTCGATATCCAAGTCTCTGGCCGAGATCAATCGATGAACTCGCAATGTCAGGCCGCTATCTAATACCGTTTCATCCATCCATAGATGATTTACGAAACGTCGCATTAGTAATGTGACTGCCATCTCCTTGGGTGTCGATTACCAACGAGTGTGTTCTTTTAATTAGTCGTATATGCTTGATTAGGATGGCCATGAGTAAGCTTGAATAGGATGAGGTTCGCTGTATATATGCATATCCATGAAATTACCTAGATGTAGGTATAATTTACAAGACGCGACTGATATTTACCTACTGTCTGCATGAATACCGAAAGTATCTTTTATGCAGTAACCTATCCTCACGAACAAATTACATGATATTGATTATCAGCGTCGGTTTCGTCGCCGGTATCTGCTGGCTGTAGGCAGTATGGCCGTCACTGCTTTAACGTCTGCATCGGCCAACATTGAACCGATCCATTTACCGATTACATCTCTGAAGTAGGCCTTCGAGCTACGCTAAGATCACGACAGACCAGCGGACACATGGACCCCGCTACCATACTCGCAATAAATAAAACCTCTAGAAGAGCAAAGTAGAGCCCTTTACAAGTTCGGTTTCACATGGGTAGGTTGCAAGAGCTCTTCGACTCTTTCTGGCGCCACTCCGTAGCCTAATCCATTCCTGTCTTGGATTATATTGGAGTAATATATATCGCGTTTAGGAGGTAAAGGCTACTAATATTTAAGCTAGGCATCTTTACATACAGCGAGCGAAGTTTTGAGTGGAACGTGTGTGGGTTGTAATTTTCAGCGTACCTACCGCTTTCGGGAGAGTCCACATCATAAGTTGCCATACACGGCATAGTGCAAATGTTACACGGCCGGATCTGGTTCACTAACCACCAAGTTGTGTCGGTCCATGTTGTGGAAAACACTCAAAGGTATCAAAATGAAGCAGTAAAGCTTTCTTAAGTCCCGGAATAGCTTGACGTAGTTGTAATCAATTAGTGAACACAAAAAACGTCTCGAAGTATTGTGATTTCGAGTGACGAATTGCACCACATAACCGGCCTGATCCGCTCACAAACTGGTTGAGAGCTGTGACATTGATCTCCATATGGAATCGAGGTAGTACGCTTTTAAAAATTACATTCGTAGGGTATCGAGGATTGATAAGTATTTCCATTACTGTGTAGCTATGGTAATCCCCAGGTAACTATCGAACAAGACCAACATTATGTAAGGGACGGGACTAGAGAAAACAACACACAAGTATGGATTAACCGAGATGGCTAGATTTCTATCTGTCTTTGTGCGATAGTTCAGCTCGAGAGAGCATCGGCTGTGACATGATACAACTAAATGGGTAACTCATAATAAACAGTGGACACGTCATGTACGACCGTACGAAAGGGAAGGGGAAGAGGCATCAATAACATAAAAAGTAAATCGACAAAGCGACAGTTTTCTCTCTCCATAAACAGTAGTGGATAGAGATGTGACCCCCAAGAAAGAAAAGAGACTACATAGAAGCCTAGTAAATCTAGCGCTTCAACTTTCGCATGTACTTCATCGTTAGGTAACATGCGTAAGCCGTTGTATAAGTGCCAGCAACACCAGTAATCCAGATGGGACGATGAATCATGAGCGAGGTCTGGAGAATTTCTTTCTTGGGTTTTTCTATTTCGAAACAAGTCACGGTTAGTGTGAGTTTTCTTGGATGGTAAACCAGAGACACGATGAGGGACGAACCGGTCTGCCTAAAACTCCGCCATGTTGTTCCCACTTGTTCGCGGGCACGACTGGGAATCTTGAACATTTCACGCAGGATCTGGCCTGCTTGAGAGACGACGGCGGAAGACATGATGACTCGGTCTTGGATGAGCGGAGATTGCAGATGACAGTTGGAATTATAGACGAGAAGCGAGAGTGGCGAAGTAATTGTTTTGTCGCTTACTATTGCTCATATGCCTTTCACGGAAGTAAATAGGTAAGAGAGCCTTTGCAGAGTATGCTTGAAAGAGAAAGCAGGTGATGGGACTTGATGGCAGATGAAGTAGACCGGTACGTACTCAATGAGTATGTAGAGTTGAGAGTAAAACGCAACCAACGAGAAATGGGGGGTACAAGGCATATATATCATCGGGGTCACACCACACATAAGTTCACTGGCTGGGCAGTGACGAGGATAACCCCGTCATTATTGACTAACATGAAATGGAGAGAGAGCCAGACGAGTGTCAGCCAGGGATGGGAACCAATCGAATTCCGTGACGCCTGTGAAAAGAGGGGCCTGAACGCCCTCTTTTTGCAAGACCACGAATCATAGGCCTGGGTACACAATCTCGATGGGAGCGTAGGAGCGGGGTTGTGTGGTAGAGGGTACTTGCCAGCAAAGTCGTTTCCGTCAAACCCGACCGGCTAGGGTTACCGAAGGCGAAGGCGTGTACCTCACGAGTACATAGTACGGCACATAGTGAATAAAGTACATGCAGGGCGATAAGGGTGGGTTTGGTGGGCTGGAGTTAGTGGAGTCGTCTGCCTAGAGTAAACTCTGAGGAGTCCGGGGGTGGATTCAACCCCGGATTCGCCCCCACCCTAATCCTACATACTACGTACGATACTACGTACTGGAGTACGGCACGTACAAATACTGTATATTACACACGCGATACATTCAGTACTCCCAGGTCACTCACAGTCTGTGATTGATCCTGTTTGATGTTCGCCAGACAACTCCTCAATTTTGAAACAACTTGCGTTTCTCAAGGCAAGTCTCAGGAATGGCGACCCTCTACTTGCGCGGTCAACCATTGGTCATTGATCACCCAAATACCTTCACCCCTGGCTTGTAGTACCGAATCAAATCAAGGTAACGTGCTTTGCTGTCTTGCTTCGCCACCCGATGGTCTCGCCTAATAGAGACTTGCTTCTAGGCCATATATTAGGTAAACATCTTCTCGTTGACCGCGTCTACGTTGACCTCGCCACATCTCTTCCTCGAACTATCACGTCTATCTCTAAAAACAGACCTACAATCACAAATGATCAAAAAACCTATGGACTTGCTGCTTGACCCAGGTAGATCGCTCACGTATCCCAGCGACACCCATGACTCCCTCGTCCGTAATGTAAGAGTCGATCAACGCCGACGGAACCCACTCAAAGTAGACGTTCTTGACTGCCAAGCCGCCGTCGCCCAATTGACTGTCAATTACGTCAGCCCCCTTCACCCCGGCCAATCTCCACCCACGCAGCACTTCTTCCGCATCGTTGTCCTCTTCCGGGTGGCTTTCTATAGACTCGGCTTGGGCTACTTTATCCAACTCGCTGACGACGAGTATTCTGGCCTGGGGCGAGATGTGCTTCGCTGCTAGAATCGCAGGTAAGCTGCCTGTTTTGTTGCTAACTGCGCCGTCGAACCCTGCGATACGATCGGCACCTATGAATAGCACGTCGACATCTCTGGCTGCCAGTGCTGCTGAGCTGTCTGTGTACAGGGACACGTTCACTTTCGGTCGTGTAACATCCTCACGAACCGATTGCAATGACGATAATATCGTCGATGCGAGAGTCACGCCTTCATAGAGTGGCCTTGACTCCAGGATCCGCACATCTAGAGTTTCGAATGAGACGTCGCTGTTGCAACCGTCCCTTCTCAGAAAGTGTAGGATGGACTCCCTGACTGTGGAACTTGCTGACAGTGTCATTACTCTCAAGGTCTTTCCCCGTTCCGTAACTCCCTTCCCGATTACTTCCTCCCGAAGATAAGAACCGAACGCCTCGCAAAGCCTCTTTGTCATTGCTTCTCTCTTTTCAATAGAACATTCAACAATGCGAACGACATCGTCCTCACAACCCCTTTCCTCATATAGCTGTTCCAGGTCCGCAAGCACAGAGAGTAACGCACTACCGATAGCTGCCCCCATGGACTCTCTACCGTTCTTCCAAATATGCCACGATATGAGCCGCACATCCCTCCACCAGACGTTCCATTTATCTTCGTTCCGCTCAACCCGTAATTTGGACGGTCGTATCTCCAGCAGAATATCTTTGAGTATGTTCAGAGCGATTGTAGCCAGCTCTCTTGCGCCACTTTCGTGGTCATTCTGTAATTGCTGTAGACCTTCCCTTAAACGTCTCCCCGCTGTAGTTCCGAGCTTGTATTCCGGGTACACATTCTTCAAAGAGTCGGCAATACGCGGCACAAATTTCTGGCCACACATCGTCGCGTCGACTCCTTCCTCTTCTAGCCGTGACAGCACTTCCTCCGGGTCATGCCAGTTGTAGAAATCATGTTCCCAGTCTATAGTAATGCCATCCCCCTCGTCACTGTTGCAGTTCTCAGCCGAATGTGTGGCTTCTGTGCTGTCACTTGGTGGCTTGAGCAGGAATGCAAACGGGTAGACGGTCCATTCTCTACCAACTGATTCATCCTGAAAAGTGAACGCCCTTCCTTTCCGCCATAGCTTGACTGTTGATGGTGTCAGAGATGTTTCTTCCTTCAGTTCTCTCCATGCTGCCTCTACTGGTGTCGCATCTGTGTGGGATTCGATAGCGCCGGAGATTGGTGCGAGATGATGTCTATGACCAGCAATTCTGTCAGTTTTCTTTTACCTTGCGCATACATTGTAGCTGTGAGGGTAGTGAAAGACAAGAACGTAACTGATATGTGTGAACCCTATCACTCCGCCGGAACAGGGCCACTTTGGTGGCATGTCCCTTCGCATCGCAGAGCTTGAAGAGAAAGCTAGACACGACGGATTGCTTTTGAAGGGACTTGGTACTCGATATTCGTTGCGGCAGTGAGCCCGTCATGTTTGAATTGTTGTTTGCTGTCTTGATAAAACGTTTCAACGTTCTTCGAAAGAACGACGATTTGGTTCAGCAAGGATGTTGGCTCGGGATGATACGGAGCTCTGTACTTCGTCTTTGGCTCCGAGATTGAAGCGTGCTGTGTGATTTTACTCCAAATTGTAAGTTGTCTCGAAAGATTCTGGTCTGTCAGGTGTTTGCTTAGTTACCCGAGATGGTCGACAGATGACATCACGCGGGGCGCTTGTCTGGCAGTTCGGTGTTGGCCATATTTTACCACTACGCTGAAAACGGATACTGCGCGTGAATCTATTTGACACAAATATGCGATATTTGACACGCTATTTGACACGTTATTTGA
>NHZS01000205.1:0-24947 GCA_002775195.1 Talaromyces adpressus
CCACGCTCAATTATCAGCCCTATCCACAACAACCGACCCAAAACAAAAACAGACTCTATACAGCATCCTGGGCTCCCACCCTCGTCTCGGCGCATCATCACCTGCCGCGCAAGCCGGATTGAGTGAATTGAGTAGACGCGAGCAGGCAAATATTAACAAGTCAGCCGAAAATGAGCAGCAGGCGGAAGCTGCGGCGGATCAGGCTGTGAGGTTGAGTAAGTTGAACATGGAGTACGAGGAGAAGTATCCGGGGTTGAGATATGTGTATGATCCCTTCCCCTTGTTTTATTTTCGTTCTTTTTCTTTCTATGGTCGAGGGCTGATGGGTGATAGGACGTGGGTGAATGGGCGAGGTCGGGATGTGATTATGGTTGATATGAGGAGGCGAATTGACCGTGGAGAATTTGAGTTGGAAGTTAGGGATAATATTGAGGTATGCCGAATATACTCTACAAACATAGATAGAATGGATACGGGTGCTAATCGGGGTTTAGGCTATGTGTGATATTGCCAAAGATCGCGCTAGGAAGTTGCAAGCCAACTTATGAGTTTGGTGATGTTGCGAAATGAGCAGCATTGACAGCTCATTAAACTGTGCTTCAAAGAGTGTCGCTGTATCTTCTTCCGAAGGGTGATGGTTCGCTTTTCAATGCTATCGATGGCCTTGGGGATAGAAGTAGAATATCTACTTTTCCGATCGAGACCATACCTTGAGTCGGCTACGTGCTGATTGGCAGCTCCGGCTAACGGCCATGTTCAAAAACGAACAACTACGGACGTCATGTACATATACATAGAGTCTTCTATTCCTTTGAATCAATGACGATATATCCATCCACATCTAATTACTACCATGTTCCCCATCTTTCCGCCTCTAACCACATTTATGATCACATATGTCAATCTCAATATACCTGTACCATTACATTATCACTACTTCGTACGATCAGTCAACTCCTCCATTCCAAAGTCGACATCTTAGCCAGCCTGGTACAAAGCCGGCCCAGCAACAACATGCTCATTAATCAAACTCAAATTAAATGGCGTCAAAAATGTGTTCGAATCCGTAATAGCAATAAACAACGTGCCATTAACAGCGGGATCACCCGCAAAAGTCTCAACATCCGGCTGAACGGTTGAACCAGAAGTATTGCTACTCAGATTCAAGGCGGAATAAGTCACGTTCAACTGCGATACCCAGGCAACATAGGCTGGAGTACCGGCTTGGGATGAGGTGACGTAACTGTTATTTGGTCCAACGAGTTTTCCAGGTTCTTCCCAGGTGAGATTAACCACTCGACCGGGATATGAAAGTGGGATGCTGCGGTTTTGGGTGATGGCAGGATTGCAGTCGCTGCTCTTATCCTTGTTATTGTAGCAGGCTGCTGATCCGGAGATTCCGGTGCTGTTTAGAGTATTTGTTCCTGCACCCAAAGTCTCGTTGTAGCCTTCCGAAGCGTTGTATCTGGCTGGATTGGGTTGGTTCAAGATCCATAGAGCAGGGAAATTCTGCCAGGCTAGGCGTGTCTGGTTCTCGGGACACGAGCTGATGTATGGAGCAAGCAAAGTCCAAGCCCAGGACTGGGGCACTCCGACTTCAAACCAAACTGGCATCGGGAATAAGCCGTCAAATTGCCTGAAGATCAACTGCTGTCGAGCTTCGGTGGAAATACTCTGCAAGAGTAGCGTTGCAGCCTCACGGCTATCAAGGTGAGCCAAGAAGCCGTACACTCCCGACTCGCCGAATCGAGTGAGTTTCTGGCAAAAGTCTACAAACTCGCGCACGGTCGTGAACGGGTAGTTGTAGTTACATTGCTGCGGCGCCTCTTCACCTAGTATGTTGCTAATGAGTGTGGCATGTCCGATTTCTTGTTCTGCCATGAATTCGATCAAGGCACGATCTTCGGCAGTCAAGCCAGCATCCTCGAAGTCGGAATCAGAAAAGTTCTGAAGTCCGAATTGGAAGAGATCCAACTCGATCCATTCTTGGTAGAGAGCGAGTGCCTGTTAACATGAGGTTAGCAATTTGTAAAGAGTGTTATGGACGTGATGAACATACCAAGGATTCGTAATCAAAGTCACTTTGCACGTTGTAGATAGGAGTCGTATTGGTGCCAATGCCCCCTGCAGGAACATACGGAGCAGGTTGGGCATCATGTAGTTTTCCGTCACTGGGATATGTCGTCTCGGCTGGAGGTACGCCTCCCACAGAAATCTTAGTGCCAACGGAGCTAGCTTTCAATGCGCCAGTCACCGAGGCTGAGCCGCTGAATGAGCCATGAGCAACTGAAGACAGACCCGGTCGAGTAGCCGGTGCGCTTGATGATGCCGTAGATCGGGAAGGACTGCTGGTGGTCCTTGAAGAGCTACTAGAAGAACTCGACGAAGAAGATGTGGAAGTTGATGTAGCACCTCCTTGCGGAACGGCGACCACGAAAGATAGCGACGCCAATAAGGCAACGATTGATTTCTTGAGCAGCATCATGCCGATGGCGCAGTCTCAACCGTAAGTTTGATTTACCTGTCGACAAAGAAAGGAAGCAAAAACTTTCTTGTCAACGCTCATGGGGAAGTTCAAATATAGGGGAAGAGTTATGAGCAGAATGCTCTTGATCAAGATGACGCCACCACTCCATAATGTAACCCTACAGGTCTTGAAACCTGCCTGTTAAAGGAATCAAGTTTCTGCATAGGGAAGCAGTTTATATTAGACAAAATTAAGGCCCATAATGGCCGTTGAGTGGATAGGTGGTTGGAGATAGAGCATGAGGTAAGCATAGCGTTCAATTATGTATGGCTTAACTCGCGAAAGAGATTTCCGAGAGTCTGAAACCAGCAAGCTCAAGGTCGCATCAAGCCAATTTAAAGTCCTTGGTGGCCAAAAGTTCCGGAGCGTGCGGTTCCCATAGGCTGTGTATGGGTGGATGTAGTAGCTATTGTGGGTCGCAGTCAATCGTGGACCAAGATTGTCTGTCCGGGTATCTGAGAGAAGAATCCTGGGTGAGCCAGGTCAGCAAAGCCACCATCTGAGTGTAAAGAGAGCTTGTTGGGCCTACCAAGATTGGAAATGGGTCGTGGTCGATCAAAGCTAATGTTGATAGCATCCTGTTCCGACCGCTCCGAGTGCAGTCCACCATACAGCATCCATCGTTGCTCGATTCCTGTTGCTGTTCAATCGAGCTGGCAGAAGGATGTTGAGGTCATGGATGTTGGTGCAGTCACTGTACCTAGTCAGTGAGGGGAGAAGGGAAGAGGTAGTCATGACGTCCAGAGTGGGCAGTAAAAAGTGGAGCTCCCAGCCGCCCGTCCAACAACCTGGCTCACATTGAACTCCCTTTTTACTCAGGACGTCTAGCTATATATCACGGTCTTTTGTAAGATGTATTGGGTATCATGAAATTATGCTAATAAAATATACTTGGATCTGATCTACATATTGCCGGGGATTGGCGAGGGCGATACGGTGTGTATATTGGATAAAAACCCATCTTATCTTATCTAGTCTAATCTTATCGCACAATCACATACAACGAGATAGCCAATCAAAGGTCTTTTGTGCGCTCTTCTAAAGTACATCCTGCTCAGTTTTGTCGGCTTCTTCCAGTCTTTTCTGTTCTGCATCTCGAATCTCGACCTCAGTGGGCTTTCCATAACCACGTGGTAGCAACTCATGATGGTGAAAGAAATTATTAGACTACAGAAGACACAATCGCTCTTATCTTATCTCCAGACCTCCGATAAGGAAAGGCCTTATCTCTTCCTTCCCCGCATATCCCCTCATCTCTTTATCATATCAACAAACAGACATCAACTCATTGACGGACCTCATCTCAAGTTTCGCTATATTCTGACTAAAAGTACAGCACAATGGCAGCCCCAATAGTCGACATCCACACCCACGTCTACACACCAGCGTACCTGGACATGCTCCGAGCCCGCAAAAAGGTGCCATACGTCCACGATCCCGCCAACGGCGCTGACTCTCGCTTAATCATTCTCGCATCTGACGACGACGCCGGCACGCCACTTGACCAGCGCGGTCGGCCTGTCGATGCATCTTACTCTGATATCGAGGTCAAACTCGCGTTTATGAGAAAGCATGGTATTACTACGAGCGTCATATCGCTGGCGAATCCCTGGTTGGATTTCTTAGAGGTGGACGATGCGCAGGTCTGGTCGGAGAAGATAAATAACGATTTGGAAGATACTTGCGCAACAGTCAACAAAGACAGCGGATCTACTAGCCACGTAAAACCGCTGTATGCATTCGGTGCCCTACCACTCTCCGCACCAAACCCTTCTATCATCGTCAACGAAATCAAAAGGCTCAAAACCCTCGCACACATGCGTGGCGTGATTATGGGTACATCAGGTCTCGGCAAGGGCCTCGATGACCCAAACCTAGACCCTGTCTGGGCATCTCTCGAAGAAACGCAGACCTTACTTTTTCTCCACCCTCACTACGGTCTCCCCGACGAGGCCTTTGGTGGCCCAGAAGTAACCCAAGGATACGGCCACGTGCTCCCCTTAGCGCTCGGATTCCCACTGGAAACCACTATTGCAGTTACCAGAATGCTTTTATCGGGTGTCTTTGATCGATTCCCCAATATCAAGATTCTTCTTGCGCACTCCGGTGGCGCGTTGCCGTTTTTAGCGGGCAGGATTGAGAGTTGTATTGCGCATGAGAGGAAGTTTGTCGCTAATGGTGGGAGTACGCAGGGGCCTGTTAGGGACGTGTGGACGGTTTTGAATACGAATATTTATCTTGATGCGGTTGTTTATGGGGAAGCCGGGTTAAAGGCGGCTATACATGCGGCTGGAGGACATGAAAGGCTTTTATTCGGTATGTTCTATTCATTGCATTTGGGTTGATAGCTTTCTAACAACCATGGTTATAGGCACCGACAACCCATTCTTCCCTCCACTTTCCGAAGAGGATGCTGCCTGGCCTAGTGTTACAACTAACTACAAGGCAATTGAAGACACGTTGAGTACAGACAAAGAAGCAGTCCATGCAGTTCTCGGTGGTAACGCAATTCGCATTCTGAATCTCAATTAACAGTTTCCGTAGTCAATATGATACATTTGTGACGATCTCCATCATTTGATATGATTTTCGTTCCCATTCTTCCAGATAGATTCGAGTATATCCCATCCCAACAACCTCCATACTTCCCTCAAGAACCATTCTGAAGCTGGTTCGGACTTTCTGTCGATCTGAAGTTTCATCTCATCTCCTGCAGAATTTTGTGGCTTTTTCAATGACTCCAAGAACAATGGTTCTTCTTCGTGAAATATTGCTTTGAGGAGAGTGTTTTGTAATCTCTTCTTAGACAGGCTCAAAAGAAGTCCGGCATTTGAGTGTATCCCATCACTGTTTGTAGTCGTATCATGAGACAGTGACGACTTCATCGAAATGGAATGTACCAGTGCAACGGCTTTTTCCAGGAGCCACACCAAATGGTTTGTTTCGGTCTCATAGGTTGCTACAGTTTCTTCAATGACTTCACTTTTCCCATTGATGGCTGCTCGACGGAGGCCATCTGGCAAAGGCAACTTGTCTGAGCTGGTTTGTAGATCCGGGCTAGTAACCATATCCTTGAACTCAAGGACCGAAAGAACAATACCCACACGAGTGAGAAACACGTAGAGATATCCTTCAAAAAGATTGTTAGGGCTAGCAGTGATCAAAGTACTCGCCTTCAACATCATGCCTGCAAGTACTTGTCTTAGAGTCTGCAACAATTCCTCCGTAGAGATTCCATAGTGCAAAGTGTTAGACGATTCGGCCGGCCACCGTTGCATTGTGCTCTTTGCTGAAGGACTTTTGGAAGTCTGCTTGCTCTTTGGAGATTCTTTGCTATCGGCTTTGTGATCGCATATCTTCGCCAGTGCGGATAAAACAGTTTCGAAGAGTGAGGTCAGTTGATATGTGACTTGGCCTTGGTATTTCTGGTCTTCGGAAGAATTCATGATCTTGTTCAGAGTACGACACAAAAGCGTATGAGCAGACTCAATCACCGCTAGGACGACTATCGGGTCGAGTATTCTGATGCTGCTGTCAGCGCTGTTTGACTGCCTTGACTCAGAACCCGAGCTTTCATAAAGGCATGGAACAATAGAGCAAGTTGCTGAGCAAAGATCGAGAGCAGTCGAGTAAATGACTGGCCAGTTGGGTTTTTTCTGCAGATTCTGTTGAAGTACTAATAAATGTCTCATGACTGAGTTGATCCCTAGTCGATATTAGCAAAGGATCGGTCTCTTGCTAACACGATACTCACTTGATTCAGTCGAGTTTTCCTGACTGATCAGCTCACTCAACCGTTCCAACCCAGCTTCAATACTACTCCCAATACCTGCAGAAACATTGGTTGTCTTCTTTCGTTTCTTCTGTGAATCCGGCACAGTCGGCTCCTTGCTCCCTTTCCGCTTGCCTCGTTCTGGTGTATCGCAGACATTGTCCTCTTGCTTTAGTTTGAGTTTCAATGTCTCCACTCGCTGTTCCAATTCATAAATGCGATCATTCAATCTGCTTTGCGTGGCTTCGGCTTTAGTATAAGCCTGTTTCCAGAAAGCGACACTGTCGAAGTATTTATCGCTTGAGCTGGTTGGACCGGGAGATTGATTGCGGGATCCTTTGATGTGTAGACGGATGTTTTGGAGATGGTCTGCGATAGTTAAGAATGTATCTACGGACAAGAAGTTCAAGCATGCCCAGCTGTCCAGGCTGTTGCTTACCTATTACAGAGATATTTGCGGGCTTTGAATTGACGATGGCTATTGCAAGTGCCAATTGAGCCTGAGAAGGCACTGGACACTGCTTTGGCAATAATTCTTTCCCAGATTGGTCCATTTTGTTATGGTTGTCGATGGATGTTGTTGATTGCAAGAGGATATTCAGGACGGACAGCAGGTGGCTCCTTCCTCTTATAGCAGGTGAGCACGTGCTCCCAACGTTTCAATGTTCAAACTCTACAAAACTACGACACTCAAATCTTCTACCATACCCCAAATCTCATCATATTTGCATTGATCAATTGCCCGAAATAAAAGAACTTATCCACACTCTAATGTGCCAAGTCAGCCTCGTCAAAAACACGAATCAATTCGTGATAAAACGTTAAACTCTCCATGTGAGCATCAAGAGCAATCTAGATCAAGGTCAGCAAATACATATACTCATGTCAGACGAAAACAAACATACCCGCTCATTCACTGAATGCAAATTACCCCATCCTTCATCATGCCAGATTCGAACCGGGCCAAAGCGATAAATCTGTTCGGACAGGTCCCAATAGTACTTGGTGTCGGTGTTTCCTACTGCCATTGTCGGTGCAACAATAACATCATTGCCGTCTCCTGGCTCGTCAAAGACATGTTTGATCACACCGGCAAGATGGTTCCAGACAGGAGAAGACTCATGGCTAGACACCGGCGAGGGCTCGATACGACGCCACCAAGAGATCGAAAACGAGTTGATCGGCAACTCCTTATCGTCGTCGTCTTCCTCTCGCACAATCAAGCGCAAATTGAACTTCTCGGCTAGAGGTTTGATGGTCTCTACGATCCTTTCCTGGACTATGGAGATGTTTTCTTCGTTGGAGATACGGTAGTTTGCCAACATCTCAGCGTTCTCTGGAATCACGTTGGCTTTGTTGCCTGAGTTGAAGATTGTGATCGCTTGAGTCGTGTGGAGGTAAATATCAGATTCGGGATCCTCCTTGACCAAAAGCTCGGTCAACTTGGGATGGTCAACGTCTGGACGACCGGCCTGATTAAGGATCGCCTCCCTTAACGCCGGCGACATGTCTGCATGCTCGTCTTCAGCGGCACAGTGGATCTGGTAGTAGTAAGGATTATTCGAAGTGAAAGTCGATGGAAAGTTCGGCCTATAGCTATCTTCCAAGGCTGAGACGACTTGAGACAGTATTCCAATTGATCCATGTGCTGGAGGATTTGAGCTGTGTCCACCGGGCACATGAACACGGAACTTCACATCCAACATTCCCTTCTCTGAGGCCTGAGGAATACCAAAGGTACGGTTGTACATCTTTTGGATTCCAATCAAACCTTCGTCAAGAAGCAAAGCAAATGGTAAAGAGTCACCGAACTTATCTCCCCAGACACGCTTCAAATGGCGAGAGATATGATAAGCACCAAGCATGAGTGTTGGAGATTCTTCGTCAAATCCAAAACCGAGCACAACTGTACGACGAGGCTTGAAGCCTACTTCTACGAGGGCTTCAACTGCAGCCATGATACCGACCACGTTGTTTTTACAGTCATGTGCACCTCGGCCGTTGATATATGTGCCATCGAAGTACCCAGAAAAGGGAGGATACTTCCAGTCCGACAATGTATCTTGTTGGATCGGAACCACCTGTGAGTATAGCCCATTAGTATGACTATACGAACAGAAAATGACAAAATTGACATACATCTTGATGACCCGTAAGGAGGATTGGTTTCAAGCTGGGATCAGAACCGTGCCAGGTATAAACCAGTCCATGAACATTTACTATCTCTTGCTCGAGAGTTTCATGTCTGTTTTTTCGTTAGCCATGGTATCATATCAAAACTGATAAGAAATTAGAGCTCACAGCAAAGGAAACGTCTCTCGGAAATAACGCTCCAGATCAAAGAACACATCCCAACGCGGGTCTTCTCCAATGGGTCCATTATCATCATAACTGACGGTGGGAATCTGGACCGCGCCACTGAGACGCTTGACGCTCAAATTGCGAAACTCTGCTGAAGGAAAAAGCTTTTCAATATTGCGTTTTGTGATATCGGGGCTTGAATGAGGTGCAATGGCATATTGAGCCGGGCATTGCGTTGCGACCACTGATGATGCCGATCCATCATGGTCACCGTGGTGAGTAGATTCTATGGATTCCAAGATGGGGCCGGTAATGAAAGTCCAAATGTTGATGTAAAAGCAAATGAATAGGACTATGCATGCGATTACAGGTTTGAGTTTGCTGATGGCTGCTCTTGTGCGGCTATGTCGCGGTTGATAGCTCGCACCTTTCGCGTAGTAGTTGGTGGTAGCTACACCGGATAGGGCAACGTGTCGGTTTTTCTCATCCATCACAGGAATCTGACCATTTGGTCGTTGATACTGGGCAAAGTCAAGAGCTGGGTAATTAGCTGTCATACATTGGTTTGACTCAAGGACAATTGAAGTTGGACGGTAGCTTGACTCTTGGGTTGTCAAGGATCATGCCTGCACGGTGTTATTAGCGGTCTCCAAGCTGGCGTTCTCCACCGAACTCTGATAGGTATCGGAGTAAATACCAGGTTGGTTAACTCCGGCATAGGTACTATGATATTCAAGCTAAACAATGACTCTTACAAAATTCAAAAATTACTAGCTTACATGCCGAGCAAAACTAACGGAATTTGCTGATGCAGACAGAATAATCCCCCGAGTCCGAACTCCGAACCAGAACGAGAACTCTTACATCCCATGTAATCACAGATACCTAAGCTTTCTCCTGATGTGTGGCTGTAACAACCTCTTCCTTATCATGTGCGCTTGACGCCTTGGCCAACTGTTTACGCAATTCCAACGCCACAGCCTCAGGATCTTCGGCGTCGAGTCCATGCTCGAACATAGAACGTTTGGTGGTTGCATCGCGATCCAGGAAAACGAATGGTGTTCGACCTGAGACGAATAATAGATCTAGCTCCTCAAGAGAGCGACCTGCAGTTTCCGGAAAGAAGAGGAATCCGATGATGGCGCACATGAAGTTGATGCCCCCAAAAATATAGTAAAGCTTCCAGGATGCAGAATTTAGAGCTTGGGGGATATATAATCCCAGCCAGAAATTCGTGAAATAATTACTGGCTGTTGCGAGAGAGGTACCACGAGCTCGGGCAACGACGGGGAAGACCTCACTCATATACGTCCAGGGCACGGAACTGCTAAGGGCGCCAAAGAAGAATTGAAATAAGAACATGAACGCAACAGCCGCGTTTCCGGCATTCTGGTTCACAAATGTGAATTCTACTGCATTTGTGACTGTATCAAACTGAGGCGATCCATAGCCGACTAGCATGGATCCGACAATCAGCAGGCAGACACACATGAATGCTGGACCAAGGAAAATAGGCTTTCGCCGTCCATAAAAGTCCAAAAGCAGCGTAAGAGATAAGGTGCCAACAAGTAATAGAGCAGAGCTGATTCCATTAGCCAACAAAGCCGCAGTCGATCCTGTTTGCCCAGTCTGCGAAAAGACTTTGGCAGCGTAGTAGAGCACGATATTGGCCCCAGAGAGTTGTTGCATGCACTGCAGGCCCATGCCTAGTGCGGTTCGGCGACGGTAATCCTTTCCAAATAAGAGCGTTGAGTATGAGGGCGCAGAAGAAGACTGTTCAAGGTTGACCACAGCACGGATTTCTTCAAGTTCAGCGCGAACTAGAGCATTATTCAAGTCACCGTCCCCATGAAGTTTGGCCAACACCTGCAAAGCCTGATCTTCGCGTTCATGTTGGACCAGCCAACGGGGGGACTCTGGGCGAAATATCATGACTATGCCAACTATGGCGCCGGGGATTAACTGGAGCGCAAAACAGAGACGCCAGGCAGCATTCCCGGAAATGTTAAGAGCGCCATATTGAGCCCAATATGCCACTAAGATGCCAACTGCGATGCCAAAGTTGAGAGTTGCCGTTACGCGGCCACGGATATGAGGAGGCGTTATCTCGGCGGTGTAGCTGCCACAATAACGAATTAGACGATCAAGTAGACAATCCAATGGGACTCTTTTACTTACAATGACATGGTCTGGAAAAGTGGACCAGCGCCAAATCCGTTGAGAACCCTACCAGCAATAAACATGCCGGGTCCCTGTGCAGCAACCACGATAGCTTGCCCGACGAGATAGAGCACCACAGTGATCATTATGGTCATCCGTCGGCCGAAGTAGTCAGAGAAGAACTGTCCGATCAATAGGGATCCGACGAATTCCCCGGCAATCAACGAAACGGTCATCAGGCCTTGTCTGAATGGGCTAGGAGTGTTCATGTAAGAAAGAAACTGGGGCATAGCTAAAATGCCTCCCATGGATCCCACTTCCCAGCCATAGGCAAAGCCGGTGATGAGAATTGGGAGCACATAGTAGAGGATCATAGAGAAGTTATGCTTGTGTAAGCTCGCCATACTGTAACAAGGCAGGATTGAGCAAAGTTTGTGTAGACGGAATTGAAGATAAAGAGAGATAAAGGGAGCGAGAAGAATATACTTGTGATTACATGTATCGTTGAAAGATATGATCCCATAGATTTATAGTAGCATGAGATTGGTATCGGCCGTGCGTATTGGACTCTGGAGAATGAGTTTACCCCGGATTCCGGGGTAGGACTTCTCGGGTGTAGATATACCCTACATATACCCATACGTGGGTCTGCGCCAATCCGGTTGAGCTCGACATGGCAATATGTTTATCATTCTTAGTAAACCACGGTGAGATGAATTGACATACCTACTACAAGGTACCGGTCTACCTGCTCGCCTTTTGATTCTTCCTCTCACTCAACAATGCAGCAGAACCGCGTTGCAATCGCCATCATTGGGGCTGGTACCATTGCACAAACACATGCCGCAGTCATTGCGAAATCTCCAGATGCAATTCTGTCTGCGATAGTGGACACCAATGATGCGGGCAAAAATCTAGCAGAAAAATATCATGCTAAGTTCTTCGGGAGTATTGAGGACATGCTCAAGTGGCAGTCGCAACAGAGTATCGATGCAGCCATCGTCTGTACGCCGAATGCGGCCCATATTCCGATCGCAGAATCCCTTGCAGCAGCTGGAATAAATCTATTAATTGAAAAACCAATAAGCCCAACGTATCAAGAAGGGGTTACTTTTTTGCAAGCCTGTAGCAAGAAAAGTATCGGGCTGTGCGTGGGTCATCATCGTCGCTTTCATGGAATCATTTCGGCTGCAAGGCAATCTCTTATTTCAGGGAGCATTGGCACTGTCATTGGTGTTTCTGGTGTATGGGCATCTCTCAAACCACCTGAATACTTCCAAGGAAATGGTAAATGGCGTGGAGGTTTAGACGGTGGTGTGATTCTCATCAACCTCATCCACGAAGTTGATTTACTACAATATCTTCTCGGACCCATTCAACGAGTGTATGCCGAGAAAGCACCGTCAATCCGCAACCATGAGGCTGAAGAAGGGCTAGCGGTTACGTTTCGCTTCCAGTCAGGGGTAGTTGGCACATTCCTTGCCCTGGACAATGCTGCGAGTCCGTTCAATATCGAAGCGGGTACCGGGGAAAACCAGGAATTATATCCATTCAGCGGACAGGATTGCTATCGGATTTTCGGTACTACAGGCACACTTAGCATCCCTGACAATAAATTGTGGAGCTACGCTGAACCGGAGAAGGGTCGCAACAGTAAGATGCAGAATAGAGCACTTGATTATGAAGTTGGCGATGTCTACGGAGATCAGTTAAGAAATTTCATTGAAGTTGTGAGAGGGACCGAGGATCCGGTTTGCAGTGGAGAGGCAGGATTGAGTGCAGTGGCTGTCTGCGAAGCTATCAAGGAGTCGCTGCGTACGAATCAACCTGTAGATGTTCAAGGAAGATACTCCTAAGTTACATGTTATGCATCAATTGATTGTACGTATGTAGATTCTCCGGTCATCGTTCCGCAACCAATGCATTACAATCCTTAAAAGCATGTATAAAGTAATTTCGGCTGACTGTGCAGAGGAAAGATGTAACTATGATGTATCTACAAAGCACAGACTCGATATCTTATTGTTGCAGGGCTGACAGTGCAGCTGCAAGTACATAAAGCCTTACCCATAAGGTCTAGATCTATCAGCATTTACCAACTTCAACGAAGTTGTATGAACGAATGAATGAAAGCTGGATAACATGTTCAGGGCCAATCCTCGCGGATCAAGGTTTTGCTCTTGGGCATAAGCATAATCTTGCTCTGACATCGATGTCTCCGAATATAATGAATACTAGTCATATCAAGGATGGTTACTTTATCAGCAACTCACAATGGTACATCTTATTTCAGAAAGTAGATTAACCTATGACAAATGAAATTGGTATGGTAAATATGAATCGGGTAAATTATAACCCATACACATCCGAGAAGATCTGCTTACAATTTTGAGGGAACTTTTTCCGTACCTAGGTAATCATATTTCAAGCTTAGTAGTTATCTTCTGTTTTACTTGTTCTATACAACCTTGGGAAATATCCTGTCTTGAAGAATTCTACCTAATCATGGGCAACAGAGCTAGTCGCGAACAACCTCGACAGAATCTCTTCTTGTTCGGTCAACCAATCCAGCACTCCATTTCTCCCACATTCCACAATACTCTATTCAACACCCTTGGCCTGTCATGGAGGTACATCAGGCTAGATTCCCAAGATCTCGAGGATCTAGCATGGCTGATGAGGAGCGACGATTTCCTTGGAGCGGCTGTAACGATGCCCAACAAGATACGAGTAATACCATATCTTGACGAGTTATCAGACGATGCACGACGATTGGGATGTATCAATACGATATACGTCAAGAAAAGTTTAACCGGTAAAGGACAGAGGTCGCTTGTAGGGACAAATACCGATTGGATTGGGATAAAAAACGCACTGCGGAATCATGAAGCGGACTTGATTCAATCTCTACAAGAACGTCCTGCAGTGGTAATTGGTGGTGGAGCTACGTCACGCGCGGCAATATACGCGCTGGTAAAGGGCTTCAACGTTCGAGAGGTGTTTTTAGTGAATCGTGATCCTACGGAGGTGGAAATCACGACCAAGGACCTAAAAGCACGAGGCATGGGCGAGTCTCTCATCCACCTGCGAACGGTCGAGGATGTGCACGACATGCTGCACGGCATGACACCGGCTGTTATTATTTCCACTATTCCAGATATTACTCCCCAGAGCGAGTCGGAGCAATTAGCAAGGGTTATAGCTTTGAGGTTGATTGGGTCGAAAAATAGCCACGTCAAACCTGGCATATTCTTAGAAATGACATATACCCCAAGCCCCTGGACGCAGTTAGCAAAGGCAGCTGCAGACTCCGGCTGGAAAATCGTCACTGGCGTTGATGTGATGGAATTGCAGGCTATCGAGCAGTCTGTTATCTGGACAGGGCGGAATATCGACGATCTACCATATGCAGAGGCGAGTAAGGCCATGCGAAGCTCGATTTTGATGGATGAAAGGGACAAGATAATGTAGCACACAAACTATATAGCTCCATGGTCGAATAACAATATCGCTTTTCTAACTCTTCGGTAGATATATGCCCAATGACTAAGGACCTTGGTAGCTTTGCCTACCTAGTTACACGTAGTTCATAAGGTTAAATACATGCCATCTAGAAGATGATTTAGCGCTAGTAGTCATATACCTGAACTTGTGATCATAGGTGTAGTTGGATGTATTTTGATATTATTACGACCTCGATACATATAGTTAGGTATTACTTCTATTTAACATCTGTTCCCGAGGTTATATGACCGACTTTGCTTTCGCTATCTTCGTATCATAAGCAGTACTTTTGCGCGAGAGATATCTCTAATACATATCTGGTATGTGGAACCACTTTGAATGGTTATGGTTAATGACTGACGGATCTTCGGTCTCTGTGACGACGCTAGGAGTAGAAAAGAACGCTTCTCACCATGTTTGCTAAGTATTATTTATCCGATACAGCATTCGGGTATAAACTTATCCTAGAGCGCAGTCCTAATTTCAAATGTTTCCTCCCTGCCACCAACATGGAATGATAAAATATCAGCCAAGAGGTATAATTGTAACAGTGATATCTTGAATAAAGAATGCACCGTAGAATTAATTCAGTTCCGACATTGAAAAGATTCTCGAGCCATGCCCAACCGACCAGCAATATCTTCCATGTCTCTGGGCCGCGCCTGGGCTAACCACTCTATCAGCGAGAAAATCGCCCAAGCTGCAGCTCACGGCTTCGAAGGACTAGAAGTCTTCTTCGAAGATATCGACTACCTTGCGCGAGACTTGTCCGGAGTACACTCTAACGACGTCCCTTCCGCATTTCCATATCAACTGGAAGCAGCAAAGCGGATCCGCGGTATTTGCGATGAGCATAGCCTTCAGGTGGTTTGCCTACAACCATTTATGTTTTACGGCGGATTGAAGGATCGGACTGAGCACCAAAAACGGCTCGATACACTCAAAGAGTGGTTTCAGCTAGTGAAGATACTTGGTACAGACTTGATTCAAGTCCCAACCAATTTTCTGCCCGCCCATGAGCTTACACCGGATCTCGACCTGGTTATCGACGATATGAGACAACTCGCAGATATGGGCCTGGAGCAATCGCCGCCTGTGCGATTTGCATTCGAGAATATCGCGTGGGGTACTTATATCCATACCTGGGAGAGAGCGTGGGAGGTTGTGAAGAAAGTCGATCGGCCGAATCTAGGTCTCTGTCTGGATACGTTTAACATCCTTGGCGGAATATGGGCAGATCCTGCATCACCAACTGGCAAACTCCCAGATGCTGACAGCGCCCTTGAGGAATCTATAGACCGATTGAGGCAGATTGTTGATTTGGACAAGGTATTCTACGTGCAGGTTGTGGATGCAGAACGTTTAGAGCGGCCGATGAACGACCAGCACCCTTTGTGGGTTGAAACGCAGCCCCCAAGGATGACCTGGAGTCGTAATTGTCGGTTATTTGCGTACGAGACCGACAGGGGGGCTTATATGCCGGTTATAAAGCTAGCAAGGGTGATTTTTCATGATCTCGGATTCGAGGGATGGGTGTCTATGGAATTATTTTCACGGTCAATGGCATCTCCCGACTCTAATGTCCCTTCTGAACATGCGAATAGAGCTGCGACGGCTTGGGGGAAACTCAAAGTTGAGCTATGTTTGTGAGATGATAGTATTACACATTCATGGATTTCAGTCCGCGTCACAATGCTTGTTCGTGTCTAGGGAAAATTGAATAAGTCGCTTGTGTGGTCATCTTCTGTGAACCCAAGATTAACTAATCCTTGCTGCCAATTTCTCGTCCTGTAGTTCTACTAGTCAGCAATCCTCACATTTGAATAAGAGGCATATACACACACGCCTGAATTGCTCCAAGTACTCACCAGTAATTTGCGTCCATCGATACAAGCTCATCAAAGGTGGAATGCAGATCCATTTCTGACAATGATACAGCATTGTCACTAGCTAACACACCTTCGTTTGAACCACGTTGTGGTCTCTGCTGTATGGCTCTGTAAGATGCCAGATTTGAATGGTCTATGCCCAAGAGATCTGGCGGAGCCAATGAGTATGCATCTGAATTGCTTGGAGGAGGATTGGTGTTCATTGGATGCATGCCACTGGCTTTTGCACCTCGATAATCCGGAGCTTTACCCACTCCAGGCCATACCTTGATGATGTCCGAGAAGCAGTTGGTCAGATCGTTTGTCACCGACACTTCAGGGTGCTGGAAGAGTTCTTGGAAGATTAATGCGAAAGTAGCTGGTACAAGTAGCATGTTGTGTTGCCCGGACTGTTGCTTCAGAAGATTCAAACTAAGAAGGCCGAGGTCTTCAGAAAGAACCCCTCCTGGTTCATTTGTTTTCGTAATTCCATCTTCCTTAGTATGGTTCTGTTGCATACTGTCTTTAATGATATCCAAGGATAGGAGGTATACAAGCTGGAGGTTAAAATGATGCAAGTATGTTGTTGAAGTTGATTCGATAGACTTCGCATCGACCTTGAAGGGAAATCTTTGCTCGTCATTCCACCTGGTAAGACGTTGGATAAGATGCAATCCAGATGGAAAAGGGATTGGTCTTCGGTGCCGGGAGACACAGCATATGTTCAGGATCTTGCATGTCTCGACTAATCGATTAAAGGTGCTCAGGATGAATAATGGGAGTCCGGGGTCAACCTTCTGAGCTGTGTATACCTGCAAGCAATCCAGCCACGAATCCCACTCCTCATCTCCTTCTTCGCATAGTAAATCTATTCTCTCAATATCTTCCCTCCTGAGACGGGGCATTCTGCCTATCTTGGCACTGATAAGAGTATCCAATACAAAGCAACCCCAGAAGACGTGGACTGATCTGCGGTCCTCCGTAGTTGGAGCCGGTCGACAAGGATTATCTAGTCCAAGATTGATCGCTATGTGAATGGCTTTACCGACAAGAAGCCACGAGGTTGACCAGTTCCCATGGCCAATATTCAATATAGCAATAATAAGCAAAGCCTGCACATGAACAACTTCAAAACTGGTCTCGTCTTCCTCGTCTGGAATCATGCTCCGTGTCTTCTTGTAGTAAAGCCAAAAAAGTTCGCTCGCGCTGCTAGGGAGACCGCAATTGATGCACCATTGTTCCGACTGGGACACTTGATGCGTACTTAAAGCAGCGATCGCCCATAAAATAACGGCTGAGATATCATCCTCTTTGCTAGTGGCAAAATTCGCCCCATTATCTTCGCTATTGTTTCTGAGATGCCGATACACAAGTCGTCGAATGTGATGCTTTTCTAAAATTGGAAACCAGCAATGAGTATACGAGAAGTAAACATCGACCAGGCGGCCAAGGTACGAAGGCAGATGATAGTCGTCTGCCGATGACACAGGAACCATCTGTAATGATGATGGTTCCGCTGATGGCTGCAGCCCTGACGAACCGAGTTGGGAATTGATATCGTGCTCTTGTTCCGGCAGAAACATGCTTGAAGGCTCCATTATAATGTTCTCAACGGGGTACACTTCTTCTCCTCGTCCTTTTTCTTTCTGTTTTTCTTGTACCTCATTTGAAGGCTCCATTATTATATTCTCAACAGGGTACACTCCTCCTTTTTCCTTTTGTTCTTCTTGTACCTCATCCCCATCATCATCTGTATCCAAAAACGCGACGTATCGTTTTCGCTTTGCTGAGCTGTCACGACTCTCTTCCAGTATATTCAACTGTTTGTTCAACGCCCGAGACACACAACTCTTCCTCCAGACTCTCAGGGTTCCTAAATTTGCATTGTCGTCTAGTTGTAGTACCGGATTCTGGTTATCGCTAAGTACCGACAGAAGAAGCTCCTCCAATCCGTCCATCTTTCGCAACGCAATTCCCCATAAGATTTCCATACCACGCACGTAGCCCTCTCGCAGGCCACGTTTTTTGCTGCTGATCTCGTAGGTGCATGCTACCGGCTGTTTTGCTGCAGAGCAAGTCGAGCACATTGGCTTAGCACCATCGCACTTATACTTGCCTGCACGACACCTGGTACAGGCTACTGTCACTCTTTTACGTGACGAGACCTCCTTTTCCATCTTTCAATAAGTGAGAGCACATAGCGCCAATGGTGAGTTGGGAACTTCCACCAACATGAGTTGCTTTCACCTTTCGTTCCCCAGGAAGTGGAGAAGAATGCGGAGAAGTTAGCCTCCACGACAGCCTATCATAGATAGTTCCAAGGTTAGTTGGTGCCATAGTTGATGTATTCTACAAGGTTTACCTAACTACTGGGCTGTTTAACCACTGTCGGCAATGAATATACCCGAGAGATCAAGAGATCAATCTTGGCTCCGTCATTCTCTGTAGACTCTAGAAGTCCAAAGCGTCTGGGGTAATTCATTTGATACAGTTGACTTTTATGATAATTATACGATATGATTGACAACGCCTCAATCATCTTAATCGGCTGCCCCGGTGCCGGAAAGAGGTCGTTAGGGTTCATCGGCGCCAAACACCTGGGCCGAAGACTGATCCTGGCTGACAGATATTTCCAAACTCAAACAGGCGTCTCTAGAGCGGAATATCTGAAAATCCATGGCAATGCCGCTCTTCAAACATTCACTGTTACGGTCGTGCGGAAAATGTTGGAGGAATATAGTACAGGCTGCATTATCGAATGCGGACTGGGGAGTCTCGTAACTGGTGTACGCCAATTGCTTCTTCGAGAATACAAAGACACCCATCCGATTATACACATCAACCGATGCTTGCGCTACGTTGAAAAATATTTAGGGCTTTCCAGCGAGAACCACGGGATGGGATTCCTCAGGGACTGCGACGTGGCCCATCGGGAATGCTCCAACTTGGAATATTACAATCTTTTCGATCAGTCTTCTCGAGATGATAACACGTTAACTCAGGACAGCGAGCAGCCGCCGCCGTCGAAAGCACCGTTTTTTCTCAAAAATGCGAAGCAGGAATTCTCGTCCTTTCTGGATCTTGTGATTTCTCGCCCTTCGCATCATGTTAAAAGCGATGCGATTCAGGGTGATGATTTTTACGAGTCTTCTAGCATAGACCTCTTTCCTCTCGAATGTCGCGATCGGTCATATCTACGAAGTGTTCGATTGTCAGGCCTTATGAACAAGACAATAGAAGTGCATGACCTTGCGTCTGGGGAAGACGGAATTCTACTCATCGTGGACATTCTTACTCCAGATATCCTCACTCTGGTGTCGGAATACATCTCCATTATCCGACGAGCAGTCAAAATACCGATTGTATATACAGTCGAGAGGGATTGTAGTGAGAGATTTGGTGGTAAAGGTGTTGACTATTACTTCACACTCCTCCATCACGGCTTGCGATTTTGCGTCGAGTACACCATAGTGGATATCAACTCCGAAACCACGAAAATTCAAAAATTGATTCAAACAAAGCTTCCGGCCACGAAAATAATCGGCTCGTACTTCGATCCACATCCCGGTGAAAGGGGCTGGATGGATGAGGATCGCAAAACGAAGTACCAGCTGGGCAAGTCGATAGGATGTCATATTGTGCAACTAACTCAGCCGGCCATCACACAAGCTGATAATGAAGATGTTCAATACTTTAGCAGACTTATTCGCGAACAGCCTGGTGCTAACAACCCGTTTCTCATTGCGTATAATGTCGGTGTTCGAGGAAGGACATCTCAGCTTGCAAATAGAATAATGACCCCGGTCAAGCATGGAGCAATACTGAACGATACAAAGGTCACGTTCGACAACGATCGGCCCTTTGATCCCCAAATCACCCTTACAAACGCTATTCAGGGACTTTTCGCAAATTTTATATTTGACCCTCTTGAATTTTATTTGATCGGCCGTCAGCCTTCTGTCAGCTTAATACCACCAGCTATGCATCGGGTTGCCTATGGGTATTGCGGCTTTTCTCACACTTTTAAAATTGTGCAGGTGTCTTCCTGTGAAGACATAAACAAAATAGCGCAAAGCCCAAAATTTGGGGGAGCAAGTATCATGATTCCCTTCAAAACACTTATTCTCAACCAACTCGACCAAATCAGTTCTCATGCAGCCGCGATTGGCGCTATCAATACGCTCCTACCATTAAGACGAGCGACGGCTGATAGCTCCGGTGCTGTTGTTCCTCTTCCTTTTGCCTTGCAACCCGAAAACAGAAATCGTGCCGGTCCTGTTGTCAAGCTGTTTGGGGATAACACGGACTGGCTTGGAATCCAATCAGTAATCGTGCGCAACCTCTCCCCTCGCAACGCAATTGACCCAATGCGATCTGTGGCACTCATCATTGGGGCCGGTGGAGGTGCCCGCGCCGCGATATATGCGCTTATTAGACTGGGATGTCGAAAAGTCTACATGTATAATAGAACAGTGGAAAGAGCCGAAAAAGTGGCACGGCATTTCAACACCCTCTATCCAGAGAAGGGCACCATCATTCGGATCCTTCCTTCTCTTACGACTCCGTGGCCCGAAAATGAAGAGCCTGCCACAATTATCGTTTCAGCGATCCCAGCCCACAGTTTGGGAGGCATTTGTAGTCCACCAAATTTCACCCTGCCAGAAGGATGGCTGCAGAGTAAAACTGGCGGTGTTGTTGCTGAGGTATGTCTTTCTCTATCTATCGTTGTTGGTCCTGCGTAGAGAAAAGCAAAAAAAAGCATTCACTAACATGCTGAAAGATGGGATACCTACCACCCCTTACGCCACTCTTAAAGCAAGTTATACATCTTAGAGACCTAACAGGTCGAGCTTGGGTAACTGTTGATGGATTGGAGATATTACCCTTACAGGCTATCCATCAGTTTGAGCTTATGACTGGCCGTAGAGCACCACGTGAAGCGATGCTGCGAGAGGCAAGACGTATACGAAGCTTGCAAGATCCTGATTCACAGTTGCCTGTAGATTTGCCAAGCTACTTAACTTAAGTAGTATGCCCTATTGGAATACCTGTACCTCGCATGACATGATCACCTTTGCCAACTATTAACACTCATACTAGACTGTTGAGTATGCGTGCAGCTTTTTTGGTCTAGTAGTCAGTGTCCAACCTTTCCCACCAGTTTCGTGAGACACTCATGGACGCAGGTGCATTTATTGTACATTTAGCTACTCTATATACCTCCTCGTCTTCGCACTTATCTGGCTTCTTCCATAGACACTGACCTGCTGTGCATAGAATAGGTGCTTGCCTAAGAGATCTAAACTACATTTGAGTAAGAAAGCCCTGCGAAGGTCTTATCAATTCTAAGACTCCTGGTGGTACCATGATGGACACAAATACCCCATAGAACCGGATACGTAGTACCACATCTGCCCTGGTACTAAGTTCAATATCCGGGTATATTCTGCTCCGGCAAAGACGGACCTTAGAAATTGTAACGCTTCAACAGTTCATCCCGAAAATTTAAAAACATCCCAAATGTCTGCGTTATTACTATTAATATCAAATTACAACTCAGGCTTACTTGTAACAAGGGATCAATTTCAAGAATGGCTGCCAGCAATCAACGACAAACAAGGTCAACGACGTTTCAAGGCATGAATATCGTCTATGACAGCTATGGCGTCGCTGACGAAAGTCTCGTATTCATCCATGGATGGAGCTGCAATCGTCAATTATGGGCATTTCAGCGTCCCATCTATGAAAACCATCGCTCGATACTCATCGATTTGCCGGGCCACGGTGACAGCGACTCACCACATATTGACTATAACGTGGAATTATTTGCACGTGCCGTGGGAAAAGTCGTCGAGCAAGAGAACATCAAGAGAGTCATCCTCATAGCACACAGCTTGGGTGGCCCAATCGCCACCATGTTTTTGCGTCTTTTTGGTTCCTCTTCCTCGACAAGAGCAGTAGAGAACGCGGTGGTGGTCGCCGGAATCATCTATGTAGACTCTTTTCTACATCTCCCTGAAAGCTACCTGAATGCAGAAGAACGGAGAAGACTTGGCCAGGCACGGTTGAACGATGAGAAGTTTATTGCAGATATCAATACCCTTTTTACCAGCGACACGAGTGACGATATACGCGAGACTGTGCTTCGGACGATGCTCGCCACGCCAAAACATGTGCGCGCAGTTGCTGTTACATCCATGACTCAACCCCATGCCCTAGGATATAACGAAGTCTATGAGCAGGTCCCTGCGATAAACATTATTGCCCCAAATTGTGCGCCGGTTGATAGACATTGGTTCCACCACCTGCCTCTGTTAAAGGTCAAGAAGATGACTGGGGTTAGCCATTGGTTGTTTCTTGAGAAGCCGGAGGAGTTTAACCACGAGGTCGAGAACTTCTGGAGGAATATTTCTTCCTCGTCAAATCAGGTTACTTCTAAACTTGGCAGTCCTTAAATGAAAAGCTGGTGAATCATTGTTCTGCCCGAGAATAATTCCAATATCTGTGGTTGAAGAAAATTCCCTTCTCCCCCAGCATCGCCATCCGCATGTACCTAGTTAGCGCCGCTTTGGGGAGTAGAATATCGTCGCTAGCGAGCGACATATCTAGGTCTGGATTTGCTTGGGATCACGCACATGCTAATTACTATGTAACTAAGTTAGTTAAGTTAGCAAGCGAGCCAGCTTATTAATAAGCTGATATGCGTACCCTATACAAACTTGATCAGTAACACGTCAATATAGAAAATTCTATGTGTGATATAAAAAGGAAAGTGATATATCGACAGCTATAAAAAGCCGAACCCTACTTTTTACTATTCTAATTTCTAAAAATTGACTTTTCAACGAATTTACAATAGCTGGCAATTTCATGCCACTTGGATACTTATAATATACCGTCCTTCACCGCCTGAGGAATAACCCTACCTGAGGAATAATTTCAACGGCTTACTGTACAGAATATTTTGAAGCTTTACAACACCACATAATAATTAAATATAGAGAATTTCTGGTGTAGTACTAAATAAGCTATGGCTAATCTAAAAAGCATAAAAATTAATCGCGAAAACGTGCAGGGGGCCGTATTGCGCGGCCCCTATGGTTTGTAGTAACGACCACCTCATTATCCTCCACATGAGCCTCAGGTTGCGCTTTTGGCTTTGCTTGCCTAGAAATTTGCTTTGTAGGCCTTTTTGAAGCCTTTGGAGTTGATATAACATCATTTTGAAGCTGTAAATCAGCTAGCTTAGCCAATTCTTGCTCATCTTTAAGCCGTTGCTTTTCTACAGCCTCTTGCTCACGCTGCTTACGTTTTTCTTGTTGGATATGAGCTCTTTTAACCTTTTCAGCCTCTCTGGCTTGCTTTTTAAGCTGTTGTTGAAGCTTTTTATCATCTCTATAAGCCTGCTTCTGCGCGGCTTCGTCATGTTTTTGAGAAATAATATCACGAGCTTGCTGAACCTTACTAGGGCTCATAAAAAATGCTCTATCATCTTGTTCTGATGGTAAACCTAGTAATAAAGGCTATTTCTTGTTTTTAGGCTTCTTTGCATTTATGAGAGCATTTTTCAGGCCTTAATTCTCATTTTGAAGCAACATAATCCGCGTAGAAAGATGTGACACCATTTCTTGAAGCTATATAGCCTTTTCATCATAAATATTGTTAACAACAGTTTTAACAAGCTTCTCAAGCCATCTCCAATCTTCTGGAGGAATAATTGAAGCTCCGGATTCACTTAAGGATGGCCAGCTAGTGATTTTCTTGTTGAATTTGTTAATAACAATCTCTGGATTGAAAGGATATAGGCCGGTTGTTCTGAATGCTGAATCGATATTCTTGCTTATAAAAACCTCATTCCAGCTAGCCCAAAAAAGGCGAAAAAAGTCATGTTTAGTGAGCTGGGTGAAGCCTTGGCTTTCCCTTATAAAATTGTCTAATTGCTTCGTATAAGCGTTAGAAAGAGGCGAGAAAATAGCGACATCAAGAGGCTGTAAAGTATGTGTTGCATGAGCCGGAAAGATTGCTAATAGTATTTAATTCAAGTCGCAGTATTCAATAAACTTCATTGTAACGTGGGATCCATGCCTATTGAGGATAAGAAGGCGCTATCCCTGGCTTGCTTGAGATTTTGTCTCTTTGTCAAAAACATCCACCAACTAGCGATATCCAATATCATTATTAGTCCACCCTGACTCTGAGGCTGTAAAGAAGCATCTCTATATTTAAGAATTATAATCTTAAAGCCAAGAATCCTGTATAAAGCCTGATTTTGCCATATAAATAAGACTTAGCGCTAAAGCAGTTCTATTAGCACAAATACAACCAATTGTTATAATCCATTCTCGATTTCCATCCTGAAGATGCTGCTTATAGCCCCCTTGCTCATATTTGCGCCAAGTAAAGATTCTTTTCCATTTTGTGCTTACTCCAAGCATGAAGCCCTTCTCATCCATATTATAGATTTGCTCTGGGCCAAGGTTATATTGCCATATTTTCCGTCCAATAAGCTCAAAATATAAAGCATATTTATATGCCGAATCTGCCTTTTTTCTATCCAAATCAAGGCCCGTTAAATAGCAAGAAATCACCTTATCCAAATGAGCCTTGAGCCAGCATGAAGCCCAGTTTTTCCCAGGCTCTTTACCAGATATTTCTCTTGCAAAGTTCACCAACATTGAATTCGTAGGGGGCAGGCCTCGCTCGGTGAGTTGATTTATCCATTTTATAAGCGCTCTTGATTGCGTGGTGGTGAGTATTCGTTGGTTGTTGTATTGGTCTTCTTTTGAGCCTGTAATACCATGAAAACGTTTATAAA